>JAYKAV010003202.1:1441-27323 GCA_035582835.1 Phoebastria nigripes
TCCTGCCCCAGACCCCCCCTCGCCCCCAGCTCTCACCTGGGGACCCTCCCCGGGAGGGGGCGGGGGGCTGGGGCCACACCCCACGTCCCCCCCGGCCAGGGACCCCCCGGCCCGAGGGGAGAGCAGGGACCCACGGACACGCAGACCCACGGACCCTCCCCAGCAGGGACAGAGGGAGGTCCCCAGCGGGTCCCTCCTGGGGGGGGACTCGGACCCTCTGCCCCTCCGGCCGCGGCGGGGACCCCGACCCCCCCAAAACCGTGACGCCCTGGAAATGGGGCAGCTTTCGGTCACCTTTGGGGCCATCGCTTCCACAAGATGCAAATAAACCCCTGGCTTAGTTAAGCTGCAGCTGGGGTGCCCTCATTAAGTGATGCTAATTGAATTAAGCTTCGTTTACTTTCAAAGCGAATTCCCCGAAAAAAAAAATCCCGTGGATCGAATTTTCCTGAACATTCACGCGAATCCAAGACCAGATCCCGCCAACTCCCGAGCATCCGCGGGGTATTTAGGACTTACCCGCACCAAATATCACATATTTACTTACCTTAAATACAGCAGCTACGCTATCAAGTGCCAACAGCGCAATTTGAGTATGGGAAAATTGGGAATATAATGAATTCCTCTGGGAAAAGGGACCAGGAACATCAGTTTTATTTCTAAAACAAGCTGAAAGCTGAACAGAAAAGGTTAAATCAAATCTTTTACCAGAGAAGTCTGGCCCTCTGTCGCACTCTTCACGAGGCGTAGTCGGTGCGTTGGAGAAAGTTGGTGCCAAGTACATAGCAACAAAAAAGGCTTAATTGGGAAAAGATTTAATTAAACCCGAAGATTTAATTAAAAGAAAGGCAAGATACGACATCTAAAACCACCCTCCATCTGGGGCTCAAAACAAATCAACCAAAATAAGGAGGAGAGGAGCAGGGGAGGGATAAAAAGCACGTCGCCGTTGGAGCCTGCTGACCTTAAACTCAGTTTGAGGATCAGTTTTGGGCTCCCGGAGGGTGCCAGCAGCACCTGAAACTTCTTGAAATGCTGGGAAAATGGCTCCGTCCCGTGTGTGCAAACCCTGCCCGGCTCTTACCAGGCGAAAGGCTGGCAAATTCGGCTTTTTAATTGAAATTCTGAAAATAGCAGCTTCACTGCTGCCTGCGCAGAGGTAGATACCAGCCCCGAATCAGCTCCGGGCTGGGAAAAATGCCCGTGGGAAGGAGAAGCAGCCGCCGTCTCGAGGGGGAGATCTTCATGTGGAGGAGGTTGGATGTGGCCAGGTTTTATGGCAAAACCAGCTGTAATTACCTGGTGGGTGTAGAGAGGGACGGAGGATCGCCCCATTGGGGCCACCAAACCTGGGTTTCTCGGTGGCTTCTCACTGCGGTTTCTCTCACTCCTCCTAATTTGAGCACACCCCCTCTATAAAATTGCCAATAATGAAACTCTGCCCCTGCTCAGTTTTCCAAGCCTGGAATTTTCCCCAAATTAGGAAAAAAAAAAAAGGATTAGCGTCACACCAGATCTACCGACCAGGCAGGAGAAATTTGAATCGATATCAGGAAAATATCAACAAATCCCTTCCCAGATCAGATCAACTATCTGGAGGGAAAAAAAGGGGAAAAACTTTTGAGGTACCTAAAAGCAAGCCCCCAAGATCGGCGATGTCGTGGTTTGGACCCAGGATCTTCCCCCGTGGCCAATGCGAGGCGCTGGCTCCGCAGCTCTTCTCACCGCTCACGGGACGGTCTGATCCCACCATCCTCCCCGGAAGAGATCCTGGGCTCCGCTCACAATTCCCAGCCGTGTGCCTGGTTCTGTGCTAAGTTCGAGTGATGGAGAAGAGTTTTCTGCGGCACAAGAAGGGTTTCCGTTAAAACCGGTTCTATCCTTACGACCGCGGCAGCCGGAATCATCTGGTGACGAACGCGTCTGCGTCAACGTTGTTGAGGAGGAAGAGTTCAGGGCGAGCGGCGAATCCCAGGTGGCGCTGGAAGAGGCGAAGGACAAGAGTTAGAGCTGGGAAAAGCCCGAGTCGGGCAGGGTTTAACAAAGCCCGAGGTGAGCCCGGTTTAACGAAGCCCGAGTTGAGCAGGGTTTAACAAAGCCCAGGTTAAGCAGGGTTAAACAGCCCAAGTTGAGCAGGGTTTAACAAATCCTGTGTTGAGCAGGGTTTACCGAAGCCCAACAAGAACAAGATGCCCCAACCAGAGGCTCATGCGTTGGTTTAAGCTCAGCTTTAGAGGTTTTTTGGTTAAACCCAAAAGCCATGAGTGCCAGCGGTGAGGAGGGAGGCGGAGAAGAGCCTCCATCCCCCGCGCAGGCACGTCCCCGCGTCCCCGGTGAGGACGGGACCAGCCGGGGCAAGGACAGGACCAGCTGGGGCGAGGATGGAAGCTCGCCGGGGACCCGCGGGGCATCGCCGCGCCGGGGGGAGGGCGGCTCCTCCGATTCYGTCCCACTCACCGGCACATTTCCACCTGCAGAATCCAAAGGTTTGGGGTTTCTAGGTTTTCTATTCCCAGGTAGTCAAACCAAAGCAGTGTTAAAGCAACTTTTTCATGTGACAGTAAAATAAATCAATATTTAAGCTCTTCTGAAATTTGGTGAGGCGGTTACAGTGCTAGGTAATTGTGAGCGCCTAATTAACGCGCAGGGAGCATCGCTGGAATCACTGAGGCTGCGTGCAGCTGAAGGAAAGCGGCGCCGTGCTCGGACCGAGGCAGCCGTTCTGCTGCTATGCCGTGCCGACCATTGCTTACAGCATCAGCTTGTGCCATGCCTTCGTTAATTAGCGGTTATTAAGCAGACAGAACTTGATGCAGTGTGAATATTACTTCTATTTATTAGTAAACTGATCCACTGTAAGGGATCTGCCCATGGTGATGCTCTAGAATAGCCGTTCTCTTTGTAGAGCATCCCCTCCGTTAGTTTAAATTAATTTCCTTCTCAATTTGAATTAAATTTTGGGTGTAGACGAGCCTTAATTAGCACTAACTGATTACACAGGTTGGTTAATTAAGAGAACTGTTGCAGGGCAGTTGTCCACCTCCTCCAGGTGAACATGACCAGAGAACGTCCCTTGGCCGCTGCAAACCAAGGCRGCGGGCGCAAGGGTTTAACGGAGCGAGACTTACCGGATAGAAACAAACCCTAAAGGGCTTTTGTTCTCCCAGAGCATGGTGGCAGGCTAACAAATTAATAAAATAAGAATAAAATACCCCAAGAGAGAGACACAAGGCGCTCGCAGCACCCGGCTCCTTCCCAGGGGAGTGGGAAGCTCGCCGGGGTGGGAAGGGAAGATCGCGGGTCTCAGAGCAACACCGATTTCCAGCCTCCGGATCAGGAGCTGGTGTTCGAGGCAGGAGCGGGGGGATGCAGCGAGGCAGCAACTTCTGCCTCTACCAGCATTTTCCCCAAAGATTTTTAGACCACGAGAGACAATTAGCTTATCCCTCTGACCTCCCGTGTTACGAACCCACCGGGTTAGGCTAGCTTATCTCAGTTTTAAATAAACAGGTCTGTACCTACACTCGGGCTTGGCTGCAGCTAAAGGAAAGGCTCCAGGGAGTATAAAAAACAGTAAAATATTTTTTTTTCAGTGCAGCTGATAGTTTGGCTGAGGAGCAGAAAAGCCAATAAAGTAAGAGCAGCGCAGGATGCATGCACCGTGTCCTGGATCCCACCAAAGAAATCCCAGCGGGGAAGGCACCGCACGGCTCACAGCGACCTGATCCTTTGCTCTCTTGGTGGAGGACATGGTCACACAGACCTGCTGCATGCTCACAGGGAAGCCAGGAGCAAATACAACGGAGGCCGGAGGGTCTGGATCCCGCGGGGAAGGGGAACATGCCGGATGGCACCGTGCACCCCTCTGGGAGCTCATCCTGCGGGCATCGGAGCCGTCGGGGGTCTCCTTTATAGCCAGGTATCGCTAGCGATTCAGAGCAACCCCTCCCCGCCAAAAAAAAGACCCAAGAAGCCAAGTTGAAAAAGTATCTGTCTTTTAATCGAAAAGGTAGTTTGTACAAAAGGTTTCAAAGGCAGATACGGGGGGGGAAAATAAAATCAGTTTCACAAGGAGCAGAAGCCAAGAATGAGAACTCGATCCAGAGGCTCTGGCGCAGAGCTACCGTCTTAAAGTTATTATTTCAGCAAAGCAGCCAGGAGAATCTCCTCTGACACCTTACAAATCAAAAATCCCAAATACAGGAAAATCGGAGGGATCGATACAGCGGGATTACAGAGACCGTTGGCCACAAACATGCCTCCAGTCCAACAACCCCTGCCAATTCCCACTTACAACGTACGCGCTAGCTTTTTGTTTGTGGAAATAGGTATAAAACCTACAAGCGTTACAATACAGGGGTTAAATCCTGCTGGAATTTTTGAACTAATAATTTGAAAACTAGAAATACATTGTGTTTTAATGCTTGCTCAGTTTGAGGGGGGAGCAAGTGAAGTTCAGCTGGTTTGGTAAAGGGTAGGACTAGCGTAAACGATCCTGCCCGTAATTAAAATGAAGTTTTCACGCTGTGCTTTGAGTTTTGTCACCTGTGTCTAAGAAATGTGCTATCAGCATCATGAAATTCCCCAAAAACTCGGGCAGCGATGGCTAAAACACTACTGAGAGCTCAAAACATAAGCACGCTGCCCCTGACCATGCTGTTCACCTCCTGCTCGCCGTCAGACGAGCTCCAYGTGAGCGAGCAGCGCGGCACGCCTGGGGTTTGGTTCATAGAAGAAAAGAAATCACAGTTAAAACCAAACCCCAAACCGCGCCGCCTGCAGATCGTCTCTCTCCGAGGCTTTGAATGCCGCGGGGCTTTTATTTCAGAGAGCAATTCCCTGCCTGGGACTAGAGGGCACACGAGAAACGCCAAGGAAGGCGATGAATTTATTGAGAAAGCCTCGTTAACCATGAGGGCTGGAGCCCAACCCACTAACGACCCTGCGCTGGGCAGTCCTGACCAAACTCTCCAAAATAAACCACGTTTAAGAAAGCCGGGTTCGCTGCTCCGGAGGGGAAAGGTTGCAAAGCGCCAGCGGCAGCATGAGCAGAGCCTGGCAGAGCCTGGGCCGGCACCGGCAGAGCCTGGTCCTGAGCCCTCGCTGCAGGGCTCGGTTCTGAGTCAGCGGGGTATCTACAAGCAGAGGTCGTTTGTGACACACCAAAGCACCCGTACTCGGGTCCTTCAGATCCACAAAAGCATTTTGGTACCTAAAAAACCTTTGTGGAGCTGTGCCTTAACCGTGCCAGCCAGCCACGGCTTCCAGGTGGTCAGAGAAGAGAAACCTCGCAAAATAAACCTGTTTTAAAGCTTCCGACACCCGATTTTCATGATCAAGACATCTAAAACCACCCTGCCATGCAGGATGTCACCTCGAAATTCATCTGACGCTGGGAGAAATGACGGACGACCTTTTCTAATTGCAGAAGCAAAACGTACCGTTCTCTCTATCATAATTCACTGCATCAGACTTAGGTCGCCTTCCAGGTGAAGGCTTCTCCCGAAAAGGTAACTGAAACTCACTAAATGTGAACGAGAAGGGCAATGAGAACGGTTTTGTAGTGAATTTAAAGCAGGGCCAAGCAGGATCGGCAAATAAAAACCTGAAGTTGTGTTACAGTGATGACCCCCCCTGGAGAAGGCTATCGGCATCCTCTGCAATGTGAGATTTTGAGCCATAAACCAGGGATTTTTGAGAACTAAAGAGTGTTTCCATTAATCACATACATAGGGAATAAACTCACAAAACCATAAATAACCATAAACATTAAAACTCGTTTCCTTTGCTGACCACCAAAATCACACGCCAGGCAAGTAAAAAACCATAAATGACAATACTAATGCTGAGGTTTCCTGCCCTTACGTCATTCCGCCCTCGTGGAAGCTGCGCATCGCGTTCAGCCCCACTCTGAATTAGAAATATTTTCAAGTGAAAAAAAATCAAATCCAGTCAGATTGTGAACGGCAGCCGCAATCTGACCGCAGAGGTAGACTCTGGACGTAGTGTCACTGTGTCACGCTTTGCCTAGTGTCAGCGGCAGGAGCATCCTTCAAACATCGCCCAAAAGGTGCGTTTTGAATTTCCTAGCTTATTTTTCTAGATTCTCTAGTTCAGCACAGAAGCAGTAATTACCTGGAGCTTCAGTGTTTCTGCTACATGGATTAAAACGCTAAGGGACGAGAGAGTCTGCTGGTTTTAATGCAAAAACATAGAGAGGCTGGAGCGAGGGTTAGCCGGGAAGAGGAGTCAGTCTGCAGCACGGTGTGCTTCCCTCTGCGCTACGAAATGTTAGTGTCTGGAAAACAGGCAGCTCCTGTRTTGCACAACTGACATAACGCTCCTCCTTACAAGAGTGATTAGAGGTGTTCAGCAAAGAAAACATCCAACTTCTGAGTATTTCAGCAGCAACACATTTCCCAATATGTACATCTGATTAGGTTGTGGGTTTTTTTTGTTTTTTTTTTTAACACGTGTATTCCCTGTGCAAACCGCACATACGTTTGTATATGTTCACACAGTAAACCATAGAAACGCACTGGCTCTGATGGCTACTCGCTGTGTACGGACACTGCGTCTACTTAGCGGAGTAAGAAGGTGACTCTTCCGTGAGCAGTGTCCTGGTGATGCTTACCGTTCTCCCGCAGGCCAGGAAGGAGACTCCCAGAGCAATCAGACACAGCCAGCTCTGCAATTAAAGAAGGTGCCGGTGATCAGAAACGCTCCAGCACACCACAGAGACCCAGACTCGGCTCGTTTAAGTGGTACCGCGTGCTTGACGGTGAATAAATTGTCATTTGAAGTAATATGGGTGCGGGTTAGAGGTAAACAACGGGCACCGCTGATGGATCTGACGGGTGGACCACTCGGTGGACAGGGAATCGGCCGGATGGTCGCGCTCAAAGAGCTGCGGTCAACRGCTCGGTGTCTGGGTGGAGACTGGTGACGCGTGGGGTCCCTCAGGGTCCGTACTGGGACCAGTATTATTGAACATCTTTGTCAGGGACATGGACAGTGGGATCGAGCGCGCCCGCAGCATGTTTGCGGATGACACCGAGCTGCATGGGGTGGTTGATACTCTAGAGGGAAGGGATCCATCAGAGGGACCGTGACAGGCTGGAGAGGGGGGCCTGTGTGTACCTCATGAGGTTCAACAAGGCCCAGTGCAAGGTCCTGCAGCTGGGTCGGGGCAACCCCAAACACGGACCCAGGCTGCGGGATGAAGGGATTGAGAACAGCCATGCGGAGAAGGACTCGGGGGTATGTAAAGCTGGACATGTGCCGGCAATGTGTGCTCGCAGCCCAGAAGGCCAACCGTATCCTGGGCTGCATCACAAGCAGTAGGGCCACCAGGTCGAGGGAGGGGATTCTGCCCCTCTGCTCTGCTCTGGTGAGACCCCCCCTGGGGCACTGCCTCCAGCTCTGGGGTCCTCAGCACAGGAAAGACATGGACCTGTTGGAGCAGGTCCAGAGGAGGCCACGGAGCTGATCAGGGGGATTGGAACACCTCTGCTGTGAGGACAGGCTGAGAGAGTTGTGGTTGTTCAGCCTGGAGAAGAGAAGGCTTCGGGGAGACCTTATTGCAGCCTATCAGTACCTGAAGGGCGCCTACAATAAAGCTGGAGAGGGACTTTTTACACAGGCATGTAGCGATAGGACAAGGGGTAACGGCTTTAAACTGAAAGAGGGTAGATTTAGATTAGATATAAGGAAGAAATTCTTCACTATGAGGGTGGTGAGGCACTGGCACAGGTTGCCCAGAGAAGCTGTGGATGCCCCATCCCTGGAAGTGCTCAAAGCCAGGTTGGACGGGGCTTTGAGCAACCTGGTCTAGTGGAAGATGTCCCTGCCCATGGCAGGGGGGTTGGAACTAGATGATCTTCAAGGTCCCTTCCAACCCAAACTGTTCTGTGATACCATGATCATTCTATGATTTTACACCTCTGGCAATATACAGACACGTACAGAGGAACCCTGCCTTATTCCAAAGTCTCTGCTAACCTTTCACCTGCTGCGACGTTAAATCGAGGCCTTTTTGGGAACAGCGAACAGATGAATTGCTAAAGAGATGGTCAAAAAAGCAGGGGAAAGGCCATGCGGGTTAGCAGACGCAGCACAAAACAGATTCCCAAGCAAATCTGGCTGCGAAAGCCTCAACTTCCCCATCTGTTCTGACCCTGTGGCTGACTTTAATGCTTGCAAAATGTGACAATATTAATATAATGGTGAGAAAATAAATCCGTCAGCTTATCCTGCCTACAAGGAATCTCAGCTTGAACCAGACTTACCAAATACACCACAAAGSACAGGTAGATCACGCTGAGAATCGCAGCCCCGACGTACAAAGCCATGTGGTTCAGGGACATGACATAGGCCACCACAAAGTACATGTTAATGCTGCAGATCAGGAGGATCAGCACACCACCACCGATCTTCCAGAACCTGCGAGCAAAATCAGAGCAAAATGGGGTGAGGCGGAGGGGCCACTCTTGCATTTGGAGGAGATGCTCTAGGCCACGAGGCGAGGAGAGGAATGAAACGTGTGCCTGAGGTGAGCAACATGCTGTCTCCTGCTCGGAGGCGATTCCCTTCGTACTTACAATCCGTTGGCAAAATCATTCATGACACTGGGCAGGCTGGTGAACGTCAGGACAGGGATCAAAGCGAATGGAAGCTGGAATAAGCAAGAAAATACAGAAGAATAAAGTATGGAAACTGATCTGATTATCTCAGCATGGACAAACATCCAAGGCTTGCTCATATCTGACAGCGTTTCCCCAAAGCTATTGTAAAGTGAGTCAAAGGGACTTCCCCTGGCTGGAAGAAGGAAGCAATTTCAGACCCTGGCTGATCCTCTCCACCTCCCCCCAGCAGATCAACATCTCCTGACAGTAACTCGCTCTGCTCAGCTCCTCCTGCAAACCCTTAGGCAGCAGAAGCTGAAATATTCAGTGCTAGATGTCTCCCTCCGAGACCTGACCCCCAAACCGGGCACTGCTGCTCACCTGGAGGCTCATAAGAACATTTAAGAAGTCGTTCATGCCAGTCAGGTGTTCAACGTCCTGAAAGATGGCGACGAAGAGGGTGGGGGTGATAGCGATAGAGCGGGTCAGCAGCACCCGGGCAAAACGGGACCACCGCAGGTTCAGGAAGCCCTGCAGAAAAAAACAGAGCAGCTGCTGGGTGAAAACAGTAAGGAGACTGCAAGCACAGCAGGAAGAGCGGGGCTCGGGGAAGGATTAAAAGCTGATTTGTTTGAAAGGCTCATCAGGGAGTTTTATGGAGCTTCCAGCAAGAGCTGCATGTCCAAGGAAGGGGAATCATCAATATGAGCTTTAAAGGCTCGGGAGTAGAGAGAACAGGGACGCAGGCAGCTGCTAAGAGTGCTAATTACCTCCATGACGAACTGCCCAGAGTACGTCCCTGTCATCGTTGAGCTCTGGCCAGCAGCGAGGATCCCGATTGCCCAGATATAGAGAGCAGCAGGGCCGAAGTAACACCCCAGAACGACGCCCTGGAACAGAGATTTGCAGCCTCATGTCGGTTCAGTCCCACATCTGAGAGTGGGAACAAGAAAGAGCAGAATTCCCTTGTGACCAGATTAATCACAGGCGTTGAGTTGAAAGAGAAGGAATAATCCATCTCTAGGAGAGGGAAAAGCATTCCCCACATCGGCAGCAGATAAGGCAATACCTCATGGGCTGCAGTTTTAACAAAGCAGATTCAGGATGGATGCAAGCTTTGTCACGGCCAAGCTAATAAAAGAGGGGAACAGATAGCTGGGGAGTCTCTGGGCTCAGGTTAGATGCAGCACGATTAGCAGAGGGATAGATAATTTTGCTTGGTCAAAGGGCTGGGCTCAAGGATCCCCAGGGTTCTCCTCCAGCTCTGTTTTTGGCGATCCTTTTACAGGTCCCAGCCTTCAACACTCCCTGTTTACCCAAAAGAAGCAGCCGCTACCAGACAAGGACGCCAGGCTGCCGGAGATGAGGCCATCCCACCCTGCGGGTCACTCACCCCTTTGTAGATATCCACTTCCAGCGTCTGGTTGTTGTTTGGGAAGAGCGAGGAGTGCGGGCTGCTGGCGTTTGTGCAGACGTTGTTCTGCAACAACATGAAGGGGCAGGAGGTTGGGTTTGCTCAGCAAGAGAGAAGCAAGGATGAGCAGAAAAGGCTGCACGTGAGGAGCAGTGGGTGCTGGAGATCCCAAGGTGCTGGGTGCCTCTTCAGATTGGTTTAAATGGAAATAATCAGCACCCCTGTTCTTTTCCCCGCCCTTTACGCACAGAATATATGGGCTCTGCTTGACCCAGGGGCACTGATAAGGCTTGGAGTTGCCCCTCTGCTCACACAGTCCCCGTTACTGCTCTAACTGCCCCATGCTTCCGTGTCAGCCAGTCTCCAGGAAAGTCCCAGCCCCAACTCACCACATCCGAGTTCGTCTTTTCAAAGAAAGCCTCAGCGAAGACAGTCACAACGAAGATGTTAATGATGAAGGAGACAAAGAGAGCGATGCAGGACTCGATGAAGAAATACTTATTAGCTTCTCGTACTTCCCTCTTGTTTGCACGGTTCACTTGCCGGGACTGAAAAGGAGATGGTGACAACAGCAGACTTGAGAAACAGGAATTTGCTATTATATTACTTGTATCTGTAATTATACCATATTAGACAGTGGGACACGGGTCACTGGACGGGCAGAGAATGTGCCAGAGGGAAGAAAAAGCAAACCCCAATATTTGCAGAACAAGCAAATGGCCGGTTTTGCCAGCGTGGCGGTGCTAGCCACGAGACGCACACTTCTGGTCCCACATCCACACATAAAGGACATGCGTCCCAAAGCTCTCACAGCTTTCCCTGTGCCAGGGACGCAGCCAGCCTCCCTCAGGGGGTTTGCTGTGTCCCCACCGAAGTAAATGCTTTAAGCATAAAGTCTGCTTTAAGCAGACTTCCAGAGGCTGTGACCGCTTGAGCGTTTCAGGCCTCCCAGCGTGCCATCCCCGTACATGTTAAGCAGCGCAGCCGCTTACCTTGACCAAGGCAGAGTGCAGGTACATGTTGTGCGGCATGATAACAGCGCCCACGATTCCCACGGCTTGCTCCAGCTGGGATGTGCCGCAGTTCTGGCAGTACGGGATGAACAGCCCTTTTAGCAGCTTCTCCTGGTTGGGTTTTACTGTGATATACTGGGCACAGAGACAAAAGAAACATGGGTATTTGTAGCATGACGCGTGTCGCACAGCTGCCTAAGCTGCCTGTTTGAAGATACTCGAAAGCCAAAATGTGGCCGCTTTGGTAAAAAGCAAAACCACAATGTGCAATCATCTGCTGTTTAATAAAACTGGAGATGCTGCGCTGAAAGTCTGCGCATCGGAGAGGCAGCGTTCAATACAGCCTGCGCTGCAGGCCAGGGTATGAGCTGGATGACGGCCACACATGGGAAACACAGACCCAGCTTCAAACGTCCTTAATTTTAAGTGTCCGCCCCCCTGTTTTGGTGCTGGTCGGGCACAGGAGTAGTGGTGGGGGGAGAGGGAACGTGTCACCAAATAGCTGTGGTGGAAACGCAGAGAGAGACGGTGAAGGTACCTCGTATCCGAAGGTTAGAGCCATGATGGTAATCAGAAAACCAAAGAACGCTTCCAGTTTTCGCAAGCCTGTGAGAAGAAAAAGGACCATCAGCTAATTGCGAAAAGCTGAATCTCAGATTTAGTTTCTGGAATTCAGGAGGAAAAATTACCATATTTGTCCAGGAAGAGAAACACAAACGTGTCAGCAATGGTGATGAGCACGCCGCCCCACAGCGGGATCCTGCGAGAGATGGGCAAGAGCAGACATCAGCTTACAAAACACTTTGACCTCGTCCGCCAGCCGCAACAATACTTCAGAGTCCAAAATCTCTTTTTATTTAGGGCATTTGTTGGGGGATGGAACTGTGTTGTCCAAGGGTTTGTTTGCAGTCTGACAAGATGTTTGGCTGCATAGGGCAAGGGACTGTATTTGTTTTCTGCACAAACAGCTCAGATAAGAGCTCTCTCCCCGAATCTCGAGAGCAAATCCCACGTCCACGCTGAGAATGACAGGAGCGAGCGAGACTTTAATAGCTACTTGGTACAAAATTGTAGCTGCCTGTTACGTTTGCATTTCCAACCTTCCTGGCTGAAGAGGACATCTTTCTGGTAGTCCTTTATTAGGAATATAAAATTTGCCAGGAAAGCTGCAGCCCAATTTTGGTGTGTATCAGTTATAGCTAAAATAAAAGCCAGAACCTGCAGTTCTCCTTATAGCTGAAGAAAAGAAACAGGCACCAAAGGCTGAGTCATCTAAGAGAGCTAGCACAGCTTAGATGAATCACCCTCTACAAAGAGCTTATTTCAGAAGATTTATAGGAAATAAATGAGCCTTTTTGGCACACATGGTGTCAATTTCTTAATCCTAGAGGGGAGCACTCATTTCCTGACGCCCTCTGATGACAAACCCAACTTACTTCCCCACAGACAGGAGGTTAATAGCAATCGCCGAGCCAATGACTTCTTGCATATCGGATCCAATGATAGCAAGTTCAACCATCAGCCACAGGATAATCCGAGGAACCTGGAGGTACAGAAATATCCAAAACCATTAAAAAGAGGAAAAATTTCTTCTGCCTTTAATTTCCTAGATAAGCACGGGGTTGTGGTGATGGAGCATTCAGGAATGGTCTCTTTTCCCTGCCTTGCTACGGCCATGGTGTGGAAAACACGTTGACGATTGCCATTTGATGGCTGGTCCAGAACAGAAATCCAGGTTACCTGTGGCAATCACTGGAGGAGGTTCCCAGGTCACTTATATAATCTAAATTACTCGCCTCAACACATTTCGCTCATTGCGAGAGTGAAACTGGACGTTTCCGTGTACCGAGGCGCTGGAAATGAGCATCGGAAGATATTTCACATGGTCAGACCAATGACAAAGTCTCAGGAGTTGGATGAGAAACAAACCTCAAACTGCACTGAGCTGGGGACATCACCGACTTCCCCACAGCCCTTTGCCAAAGGACGGCCTCACTCATCTTCAGCTGAACGAGACGCAGAGCCCTTTCTTACACAAGCCGTGAAGATTTCTTAAGCAGGGAAATTTAACAGCCATGGAGTGGTCTTGTTCTAAAGGGCCATTTCTCTCCTCCTGATTCCTTGAACTTATTTACGCAACAAGTATTTCAACTTCGGGAGGCGGCAGTCCAAACAGAAAAGCTGAAATCCTGGGTTTTACTCCTGACTCTGTCTGCAATTCACTGGCAAATGCCAGGACATTCGCCCACCTCCCTTCCTTGTACTTTCCTTTTTCCAAGATGGGGAAGACACCAACGGGACCTGAAGTGTCCCCCATCTGCTCTCCTAACAGCCCAGATTCTTAACGAATCGCTGGTGCTACATTAGGGCTACAATTAAAATCTTCCTCTAAATCTGCCTTTCTGCCAACTGTGAGCCAAAACAGAAGAAATCAACTTAACCCCCCAGCTTCTTGGACAATGAAGCAAGATGTGACAATGAAAATATATTTTAGCAACCAAAAGACTTTCTCCTGAGGAGGATTTGGCACTGAATGGGCAGCAGCGACTCCTCACGAGTCCCATGAGACCTGCCAGCCCGAGGTGAGAGAACGACACTGACCCAGGCCCATGGGACTAGACCAGGAGGTCACCCACCTTCTGGTACTGCCGGTTGCACACTTCGGCAAGGTGCAGCCCCGTCACCACCCCCAGCCTCGCGGCCAGCCGCTGCAGGAGCAGCCCGATGGTCGTCGCCAGCATCAGGACCCAGAGCAGCTGAGGGAGACACAAAGGCAGGAGTGGGTGCACTGGGGCAGCAAAAAACGACGGCCGCGAACAAGGTCTTGGTTCCCCTAGGACGCCTGCACCCCACATGCACCGTTAGAAATCACAGGCCTTTTAAAATACACATTATTGACATTCRGAGGCTATTTTATGTGCCCGGAGCTGGCACAGGAAGGATCCACATGCATATAAAGCCAGGAGTCACTGCTGGAGAGGGCATAAAAGAGCGCCTCACTCTCCCCTTCTCCTTCTCTGGGGTGTTTTCAGCTCAGCACTATCAGTACTCCTGCCCTAAAACGTGGATGGGTACACAGGTTGCTTACGGCCCTTAATGTGTAGGTTTCTGGACTGACCTTAAATCCTGCGACAGCCCCAGACTGTAAATCCGACTCGATGTTGCCCGGATCCAAGTAGGCAATGCTCATCAGAAAGCCCGGCCCCGTGAAAGCCCAGAGCTTGCGGAAACTAAAGCATGAGTGCTGTTGAAGGGGAGAGAGGATTGAGACATCAGAAGTCACCCCTGCAGCGGAGCCCTCTCCTAACGCAGGGACGCATCATCCCCACGAAGCACCCCAGCTATCAGGCATAAAAAATGACAAGAGACAGCCAGGGTTTGATTTTAATTTCCGCGCTGCCACAACAGAAAGCGGCGCTGGTAAAATCAGTCTGTTCTTTAATCCAATCCTAAACTCTCCAGCAATCTCTGGTCCTAATCTAAAGAGTTTAGGACCAGACTCTGGGACAGCCAAGGACACGCTCTTGGGTGGGAGACGAATCCTCCTGTGCCTGCAGCCGAAAATCCTGCTTGCTGCTTAATCAAAAGCAAAGAGGGCACCTATACCCCCCTGCAAAGGGGACAATGCTGTTACAAAGGCCAGCAAAGCACTCTTGCTCCCTTTCCTTGATAAGGGAACAAAGAACCAAGGTCCCTTCCCCATGGCTACAAACAAGACATTTCTCTGCTCTTAGCAGAGCTTGCTGCTCGGAGCTTCGCAGAAGACAAGTCCTGAGAGATGAATCACTAACTCCACAGCAGGCACAGGAGATCCCGCACCCTCTTCTCCCCCAGATCCCCATCCAGCAGCCCGGCTACCCTTCCCAGTCTAGGCAAGAAGGGGAACCGGCACCCAAGGGAATGACTCACGCGGGTACCAAGCACTCGCAGATTTTTCCAATTGGATTTTCCTATCGGAGGAAGTGGAGGAGGGCCCAGCCGCACTCACCGTTTCATCTTCGGGAATCGGGATCTTGCTGTCAAAGTAGGTGGTAAAAGGCTCCTCTGAGGAGGCATCCGGTGGCTGCAGCGGGTTCATGCTGCTGGAAATCGTGCTGACAGCCTCCCCGTGCTCCCCAGAGGCATCTTCTGGAGGGGTGAAAGAGAAGCAGAAAAGGAAGGAGTGAGTGAGGGTCCCTGGAAACACAGAAAAACCTGGCAGAGGCCTGGCAAGACCCACAGGTAGAGCAAAATGAGAATGTTCTGCCCTCACAGCTAGTGCTATTAAGAGACAAATGAAAATAAYATGTACTGCTGTAAATCCACCCTAGCAGACCACGCTGCCTTGCCTGAACTCTGCCTCTCCCACATGGTGAGAGGAGGCCAGCTAGCTGGCAGTTTATTTATTCAGATTAATTTAAAAAAAGCCGTCGCGGGGCACTGTGTGATGTAACGGCAGCCCCGCAGTATTACCGTAATGATTAACTGGGACTGAACATGCCAGATCCAAGAGAAACCCGTGGCTATTTTTGCACCATTACAGACAGCATTACCCCAAACTCTCCTGGCTGAACAGACCGTCTGCGAGAAGTTTAGTCCTGGGAGGACCCTGCTATCCTGCAGAATCCCGTTCCTATCCAGGGAACGCACAATGCAGCCTTGATGAATTTTCAGGACAGTTTCTAAATTTAACTTGTGAGCAAGGTGTGCAGGGTTACTCCAGCAATGAAAATGCACATTCCCACAGATTACGTGTTAAGACTTGTAATACCGCCCGATTCCTCCCCTGCCCACCTTCAGCAAAAAGCCTCTTCTCCCGAACCGAGCCAATACTCACTTTTGCTCTCCCTGCATGGCATTTTGCTCTAAGAGCTGAAGAGCGGCACGTGTCCCGAGCGCCCAGCCTTTGTAAGAGGAGGACTAAAAACAAGGCCAGCTCTTTTACCAAGTTTCCTATTGCATCATCAGAGTAAACTGAAGTTGATTGCTCCTCCTTTTTCCCTGCCTCCCAAATACCTGGCGGGGCTGCCTGCCCTGCCGGCAGACCCGTTTACATAATGGATTTAGAGCTACCAGTGTGTGTAGGTGAGAGTGCAGGTGAGAGATCGGTCTGCACAAGACAGGCTTGTTCATCTAGTTAAGCAAGGCTGAGTGAGCCCTGGGAACTGTAAATCTCCTGCTGGGGTCATCTCAAAAGCGTAAGGGTTTTTTGTCCACTATGATAATCAAGTGTACGGGGCTGTAAACGGGCACACCGAATCCCTGGGGTGGTTTTTGCAGGATGAAAGAATTAATTAAATTAAAGGTCAATTTATGAGAGCAAGTCTGCTGTGCCACAAAGTGAGCCTTACCATAGGATGCCTTCTGGTCCGTGTCGAAGTTCCCCATGGCGGAACCCTTCCAGTGGCCTGGAAACTGGTTTAGATTGGCCACGTTGGCTACAAAGGAGAGGGGGGAAAAAAAACCTGTCAAGAAGGAGAATAAAAACCTACAAGAGAGCTGACCGAACCAACAGCTCCTGGCAGGGACAGATTTACTTCCCCGGCCCTTTTCCAGCTTTGAAGAACCTTGCAGGGCCAGGAGGGGAGTGTTTTGCCCGGGACCTGCTTGGAAACTCCTGTTGCAACAACACAAAGTGTTGCCTGGACTGACCGGGCAAACCAACGCGACATAAGTGTTCGCAAGCAGCCAGGCTTAGGACAGCGCCTGTTGTGAAACTCCAGCTAAGGAAACAAGAGTGGAATTTCCTTTGTGTGTAAAAATTACATACCATTCCTCCCCTTCCAGGCACGATTATTACATCTACGCCACACCCTTTACAGTGCATCTGAAGTTTCTTTTAAGGGCATGATGTAACTCTTTCACCACGGTGTATTTTTAAATCTAACCCACGCAGAAAGGAACCAGGATCTGGTACAGGACTTTGGATGAAGCTGGCGTCCTCCGGGCTTTAAAAGGTCAAACCCCCCCAAGCCCCTCAAGGACAAGTCAAAGTACCAACAGTATATACGTTTGGTATGTAAAGCACTTAATCTCCCTCAAAGCCCATTGTATATTAACGGGAGATTTCCTTACAACAAGGCAATATTGGTTCAGTGAAGACATAAAAGGAAAATATTAGCCAGGAATTAATTTTAAGTGATTTGAACCAATTTTAGGTTTTCAAAGATTAATTCCCCAGTTCCATAACGAGCCCCAAAGGTGGTTTGTAACCAAGCCAGGCACACTAAAATAATCCAGAGAGGGTTACTTCACACAGGGCTGGAGTGATACCATTTCTTGTAGGCAGGGCTACAATTATTATTTATCTATCCAAATACACTCAAGATTCTAAAGCGTTGACTCTAGGGCAACAAGATGAATAAAGCACGCTCCAGGAGCTCTCAACTCTGCACAACTCACCACTTGTGCCCACCAACAAACCTGCCAAGGCACAGCACTCGGGGAAGGAGTTTGCTTATTCCGCCACTTTGCAAATAATCTCGAGTGTTTGCTCTGGACGAGCACGTAGGAGAATTCATCTGTGCCAGTGCGGAGCGAGGCGTTGAGGTTTCACCAAACCGTAAGATTTCAGTTTTACAACTTTACTTACAAAGGTAAGTGTTCAGTTTTGGGCCCCTCACTACAAGAAGAACATTGAGGTGCTGGAGCGTGTCCAGAGAAGGGCAATGAAGCTGGTGAAGGGTCTGGAGAACAAGTCTGATGAGGAGCGGCTGAGGCAACTGGGACTGTTTAGTCTGGAGAAGAGGAGGCTCAGGGGAGACCTTATCGCGCTCTACAACTACCTGAAAGGAGGTTGCAGCGAGGTGGGTGTTGGTCTCTTCTCCCAAGTAACAAGCGATAGGACGAGAGGAAATGGCCTCAAGTTGCACCAGGGGAGGTTTAGATTGGAGATTAGGAAAAATTTCTTTACTGAAAGAGTGGTCAAGCATTGGACCAGGCTGCCCAGGGAAGTGGTGGAATCACCATCCCTGGAAGTATTTAAAAGACGTGTAGATGTGGCACTTAGGGACATGGTTTAGTGGGCATGGAGGTGTTGGGTTGACGGTTGGACTCGATGATCTTAGAGGTCTTTTCCAACCTTAATGATTCTATGATTTCCCATCCCACTTTTTTTTGCTGTTCCCACATGGCGGCACGCCAGCCAGCTCTGCCTCTCCTGCAGAGCAGAAACCCGGTGCTAAAGTCAGCAGCTCTTCCAGCCTCATCAGGGGTAGCAGAAAGCGGCTCCGGTCTGCAAGGTGTTCGCCCCGGGACGGGAGGGCTGGTGAGGACGCAGGGCTGCCCTGTCATGGCTCCTTGAGCACAACTTGGAAGGAAGCGGGACACCAAATGCCACCGCAGAGAGCTGTGACACTGCAATCTTAAACACATCAGGGTCCTGGACAGCCCCTGCCCCTTCCAGGTTTTAACTGCCACCAAACCGCTACACGCTGTGGGGAGAAACAGTGAGTAAATACCTCCTGCCACCTCGGCCGACGGAGAGGACAAGTGCCACCGCTCCAGCCTCCACAGCGATGGTGCCTCTGCCTGAGACTTCTCCCTCCAGAAGCTCCTGCCTGGATGGGGACAACCTCAAGGCTGGAGCAAAGCTTTTATCTTTGCACACACTTACACTATCTTCTTTCTTTACAGGCTCCTTTTTAAAGCACAACCCTAAGAGCTTTCATTAAAAAAAAAAAAAGCTGAAGTTTAGCAATAAGCCATCTTTTCCCCGAAATCTAATTCCTTCAGGAGGAACAGCGCTTACCCTGGCAGCAAGTCCCACGAAACACTCACTTCATTAATAAAGGCGAAGAGGAAGAAGATCACATGGCTAACATTCGTTACAGTGTGAGACTGACCTAAATATCTCCTTGCAAAACACATCCCAGCTTGGGCGGCAGCAGAATTGGTTCCCCTATCTCTGCCGGCAGCTGCCGAGCTCGTGACGTGCTCATTCACGACCCGACGCAGGGAACGCTTTCCCATGCATGCCGGGTTGGAAACGCTGCCCGCAGATCCTTCTCCCATGGAGCTCCAATAAGAGCAGCCATTGGCTGCAGCCAGATGCGAGTATTTCGCATGCTTCCAGCCTAGCTGGGAACCAGAGAGCTGTCAAGAGAAAGATGGTGAAAACGCACCTGAGGGATGCTTTTTGCCCACTCTGACTCCATGCCTGGGTGCTTTTCTAAAAGAACGGCTCTAATGACACCCTGCCGCTGCTCTCAATGCAGATGAAATCATAGGATAAAGAAATTGCAGGATAAAAAAAGGTTGGGATTTATCGCTCCCCATAACCTCTGTGAATATCTTCAAGCAATTCCTCAACACCAGGCGTGGGCTCGCCAGGCCACATTCTGTCTCCTGGAGGTAAAACACTCACTGTAACCATTGCTGAGTTTGACTTTATAYGCCATATTCACACCCAGGAAAGGCACCTGCCTTCCCAGAAGGAATATTCCTTGGAATAAGACAAAAAGCCAAGAGCATATCATGAGGTTGCTCTAATCAAAAAAGCAAAGACACTAGCGCTGTTGTCCAGACCTTCAATACCCACGGAGCAAACAACAGATCATTCTTCCATCTACACCCTCCCTTTTCACTGATGAAACTACGAGCCTCGGTCTAACGGGTCTTTTCTTCTTGACAGCCAGAAAGGCAGCAAAGCCGACACAGGGAAAGCCGAGAAGCCGACGGCTGCTTGCTCATCCTCAATGTGGAGACACAGGGGTTTGTTAGACAAGTCTCGTCTCACGCTGGGAGCGGTTCCTGCGATTGAGATTTCTGCATTTGATGTCAGGCTTTGAACTTGGCTGGTTCCTGCAGGGCACGCCGCGATCGTTAACTCTTTTAGAGCGGTTTTGGGGCTGACGTCTCGTTAGCGTGGTATTTTGTTTGTACGCAGGCCTCACTGGGCAGCCCTTTACATGGTCACACTGAAAACCTGACCCCATTCCTTCCAGCTCATGTTATACAAGTCACACAGGGGCAGCCCTGGGCACAACACACCTACCAAAACYGGAGCAGACAACCCAGTTAACCACTCGCCATCCCAGCAGGGGTAAATCCTTGCCCGCACAACCAGCTCACCCCCTTGCCTGCTTTCCAAACACCCACACTGCTCTGCCAGCACCGGCACCACCAGGTCCTGGCCCTGGAAAACCTTTTCATCCGCACGGACCTGGCGGAGAGTCACCCCAGGGCGGCAGCACCGCGGGTTTGTCCCTGTGGGATTCCTCCTCGCTCTCGTGCCCACGCTCCTGCTGATGACCAGAGATGATAAAAGCAGGCTGTGACATTGGCCTAGCTCCCACCGCTGAGGTCCCCACTCAGCCATGCCGAGGCAGGTCACACGGCTGACTCCTAAACGGGTCGGACGAGCTCATTCCCTGCTAATTGTTCACCCCATACCACATACCTGAGCCAGGAGATGCCCTGGATGCAGGAGGGCACTGAGCCGAGGCATGGGGGGACGAGCCCGCCCTGCTCACCCAAGTGTACTCTCCTAGAAAGACATAGCGTGATGCATTTATTTCTGCGGAAGGAGAACAACAGCTGGGAAACAACAACCTGGAAGCAAGGAGCAGCTCTCCTCCCCAGCCTGCTCGATCCGAAGGCTCCTGGATTTAGGAGCCAGCCCCTGCAGCTGCTCCCCGTTGCTCTCATCTGCTTTTTATAAGCATGGAAAGGGGGGGCTGATGCACACCTGAGACTTCAAGTATTTACACAACATGTAATAAATCAAACTGACTGAAAAGCTCTGTTCTAGCAGCAGCCATGAGGCTTGGGGATTAAAAACACCCTCAAAAAACATAAGGCAGCGCCTGAGACTGTGGAAACTTGGGTTAAGAAGTGCTGTAAAGTGGGAAAAAAGAGATGAGCAGTGACGCTGAGCCGTGGGACCACCGCACAGGGTGGGGCTGGGGGTCGTCGTATTGCCCTGGATGCTCCAAGCCTTGTCCCACATCGAACATGGAGCCGTTATCTCATCGCCAACCAYGGCGTCCCACTCTCCCAACAAACTCCTGTGCTCAAGAGCTCGTTTGATAGTTCCCCCTGCCCGTTTAACGAGCTATGCTCACTGCAGGAGAGATCATATCCCTCCTCTGAGGAAACCTCCAGCTTGGACAGTCATGTGCGGACTTTGGTCGGGGACTGCACCTCTGGAGGGTGAGGTTGAGATGGGGTATGCGAATCCCTGGCAGGGTCACGCTGACCTTTGCCGAGCTCAGCCCGGCATCAGCTACCCAGCAGAACCGCACCAGGACCCATCGCCACTGGCTGGCCTCGTCCTCCCCACCGCAATAACCCGAGGCAGGTGCCGGAGTTTGGACCCCGGGGATGCTCAACTGTGGCTCTGCAGCGATAACAGGATCGGGATCACTCAGCCCGGGCAGGCAGAGCTCCACAGGGCGGCTGCCGAGCGAGCCAAGGCTTTAAGAGCCGGTCTCTCGTCGTACCCCCAAGCCCCACAACGAAGTTCATATACAAACAGCGTCGAGCCCTCGGATGCGCAAGGGACAAGGCTGGGGCAACCCGGGATGGTTTCATCCCAAACCCCGAGGGGAGGGTACCGCACCGGAGGATTAATGTCTGACCCAGCCCTCGGGGAGGAAGGCAGAGGATGAGGCTCGGGGGCATCTGACAGCGCACGCCAGCCGTCAGTGGTTTTGGCAGGGTGAGGAGCGCCTGTCCTCAGAGAGCCCCCGGGACAGGGGACACCCCAAGGTCACCGAGCACCCAGGAAGCCCGGGCTCACAGGGGTCCCTGAGCCCCAGCGAAGCGGGGGGCAGTGCCCGGGGTGCTGGGGGCCAGCGGCTCCATGGCACCCCCTTGCAAAACTGACCCGGGGATCCTGCAGCACGCCCAGGAGATCACCCGAAGGAGGATCCCCCACCCCAGCACATGCAAGGGACCCCCCAGGGATCAACCGAGGGGGATCCCCCCGGGATCACTGAGGGGGATCCACCCCCCCTCCAGCGATTACCCAAGGGGGGACCCTCCCCAGGGATCACCTGAGAGAGGGATCCCCCTCCCCGCACACCCAGGGGACCCCCCAGGCTCACCCAGGGGGGATCCCCCTGCCATTCCCCGGCCCCCAAGGTAACCCCCCGCCCCAGCTCACCGCCTCAGCCGCCCCGGGTGCCGCCGCCGCCTCATGCCCCGGCCACGGCCCTCGCTGCCGCCACCGCCAGCCCGGCCCCGCTCAGCTCGGCCCGCCCCGTGACGCGGCTCGGCGCGACCGGGGACACGGTACGGGGGACACGGGGCCCCGGGGCAGGCCCCGGTGTGGGGGGACGCGGGCCCTGGTGTGGGCCCCAGAGCAGGGGGATGTGGGCCCAGTGTGGGGCCCCAAATTCGGGGCCCCAGCCCTGAATCAGGCCCCGGCTGGCGGGGGGACACAGAGCCCCGGGGTGGGGGGACACACTGACCGCAGCGTTCCTCTCCTCGACCCCCAGCCCAGGCCGGGCCCTGTTCCTGCTCCGAGGTTTCTCCGACAGCAGCTTATTCCGCCCCAAAATGCGGATCCGTTGGGAGCCAGCCAGCTCTGCCAGGACCTCGCCGACCTCAGCAGCACTTTTCATGCCCAAACCCCAAATTTCTAGATTTTTGGCTGCCAGCAAAGGGCTGCAGACACAGTTACGTGTTAATTATTTCTGAATGCAGCTGTATTTCACAAAGAATACTCTGTATTTTGGGGGAGAAGAGTCTTGATTTGGCTTTTGTTTGGTTTTCTGTCTTTTTTTCCCAGAGAGAAATGCTGCTCTTTCACAGAATTCCTCTTACTCTGCACATTCCCTTGAAAACTCAGGATAATATTTTTTTAAGCAATCCCTTCCTGAGAACTAAACCAACAGATTTAATTGGYGAGACACACAAGAAACCTGCCAGCCCGGGAAGCAGCGCGTGGCAGGAGCAACACGGCATCGCTTCCAGCGGCACACAAGCGCTCCGTGTTCTTATCTCCACTACCCCAACCTTTTAATTTCTTGGTAGATCACCAAGAGCACTCGTTTGGAAGCACGGCCTGACCATGAACAGTTGGGAGAGCGCATGGGGATCCGGGCTAATGGAGCGGGACACCCTGACCCGCACAGGAGAAGCCGCTCATTAAAAATCAGAGCCCTTCACCAAGCAAAGCTGCTGGCAGCAGGGAAGGCAGGTCCTTGCTTTTTCCAAATGTGGAGGTTTTGCAACCCGCATACCTTATTGTTCAAACACACAAAAAAAAAAATCACGGGATGTTGCTGAAATGACCAAATCCTGGAAAAATAAGAGGAGAAATCCAGGAAAGGGGAGACTCTGCCGTTGCGGATTTAACCTTACCTCTGACCTAGCAGCACGAGCATTGGAGAGGGAAATTAAAACCAAACCGCAGCGTTGCTCCCGCATGGGAACACGAGCACGGCACCYGCACCGTGCCAGCGCGCTGCCCAGCCTCGCCGAAAGCGCCTACAGGTGCGAGAAACCTCACAGGAGGTGGTATGCCAACAGCTTTTGGCCTGAAGCTGGAAAGTGTACATTATTCCCCAAATCCCAGGGTATTTTGGGATGAGGGCGATGCCTCCCATCAGCAAGACCACCCCGCAGAGATGGTGAGCTCGCCGGGATCGGCGTTTCCGCTACTCACCCAATTCGCAGCTGGGTGAGCTCTGCTTGAGGGTGTATTTCTTGGGCATGGTGTTCCTGCTTCTCTCTCTCAGCAGTTTCTGGGAGCAGACAGCCTGGTCAGTGTTCCTCTCTCTATATAAGAGCTGTCCCCACCCTTCCCTGCCGGCTCCCCTCCCTCTCTCCTCCGCCCGCAGCACCCACACTGATCCGGCAGTGCAGAGGTCCCTGAGGGGATCTCAGGAGACAATTCAAAGTCTCCCGAAAACAACCGCATCTGCTTCAACCTTATCATTTATTAAATAACTATAAAAAATGCTGAGTTAAGGGGGGTTAATAGGACAGCCGAACGTTTTGATGTGGAGCCTCGTCCCCATGGCGAGCGGCAACGTTGGGCTTGGGGGGAAAGGTGGGTTACGTGGTGCTCGGGGCACATTATCAACCCAGGAGGCTCAATTAAAAAAGCCGTTTGGTTCGAGCATCAGGCATGCTCCAGTAATTAACATGCAAGATAGCCTGGACTCTGCTCCACCAGAGCTATTTGAAAGATTAGAGCCCAAACTGGCACTTACGGGGCATTTTCCAGCCGCCGGTACGTGCAGCGCTGATAAGACGCGATCCCTTCCCGGCTTGGATCAATACAATCTATTATCAGCCATCCCCGCTGGTCCGAAACCCGCCGAGGCAGAGCGATAACCCTGGGTTTGTTGGGTTTTTTTCCTTCCTTTTTCCTCTGTAAAAAGGGCCCCCGGTGCCTTTTTCTGATAAGCAACAGCTGAATGTGCAACAATTCAAGACTCACCAGGCAGGAGGACAAAGACATGGGCGTGCGTGACCAGCACCACGCGCTCCAGCTTCCCGGGGCTGCTGGAGGGGAGTAGGGGGGTTCTGGGGTCCGGCCAGAGGGAGGAGGGGGCTCAGCTGGGAAAAACATCCCCAGGGATTCATGGAAGACGGAGGAGCTGCCAGAGACCTGGAAAGAGGCAATGTAGCGCCTGGTTTTAGTGATGCCTGGGGGGAAAAGGAGATGACAGACCTCATGGGCAGGGGTAGAAGCAGCAGTTGTTTCCCAAAAGGCCTTCGATGCTGTTTCTTATGTCCCTTAGAATCGAGAAAGCAAACACGACTCCTATGAAACTACCTGGGAGCATCTGCAAAACTGGTTCRGTCGCTCAGCGCACAGGTTGTCTGTGGGAGGGATGGACAGATGGAGGTGTCCTGTGCAGCTCCGGTGTCCGGACCTGGCTGCGGGCCAGGGAAGCCGAGGCAGAGCAGGGGGAGCCACTCGGGGCGGGGACCACAGGGTTCTGGGGGCCCCTCTGCTGCCACGCTGTCCCTCGGTGGGGATTTGATCTTCCCCCCCGTGTCTGGGGGAGGGCAGCAGCAGCTGCCGAGGGCGATTTACAGCCCCGCCACGGGCAGCGGCACCCCTCGAAGGGCCAGCCAACGGGTTTGACCCCCGGCTCCGGTGCCAACCACCCGCTGCCGCAGGTGAAGGAGGAGCGGGGGCCCAGCTCACCTCACCTGCATTCAGCAACCACCCTAACGTGTAACCACCCGGCGCCGCTGAGAAGCCAAGGGCCCGGGAAGGGGAGGGGCAGCCCGGGACAAGGCTGCGGCCCCTCCGGCCTCCCCCGGCGCTGCTGCGTGGGCCTTAAAACAGCACTGGGGAGGGGGAACCTCCAGTGGGGGCCGGGGCCGGGGCCGGGGCCGGGGCCCGAGCCCGAGCCCGAGCCCGAGGCGGGGGGGCTCCGGGGGACGCCCGGTCCCCGGCCGCGGGCCCGGGGGGGGCTCGGCCGTGTCCAGGCCCCGCTTCGCGCCCCGGCGGCCCCCAGGAGCCACTTCCGCCTGCGGTCACATGACCGCCGGCGCGTCAGCCAATCAGCGCTCAGCCTCCTACGCTGGCTCGCGCTTCCTCCCCCCCCCACCCCGTGACCTTCGCCCTTTGGCCCCGGGCGGTGACCCGCCAAGATGGCGCTGTCCAGGGCCGGCTGCCGCGGGGCGCTCTGGCGCCTCGGCCCCGGCCCCGCCGCCGGCCTGAGCCGCGCCCGGGAGCTGCTGGAGCCGTGCCCCGCCCGGGGGACGCCGAGGTGAGCGGGGACCGATCCACGCCCCCCCGCCCCGGTGCCAGCCATCGCCCCCCGGCAGCGGCCGTGACACCCCCCGTCAGGGCCACCCGCCCCCGCCATAGCCCCAACCCCTCCCCAAATACCGGCTACAGCCCCCGCTCCCCGTCCAGTTACCGGCCTTGTCCTCCCCCC
>JAYKAV010003202.1:27588-47825 GCA_035582835.1 Phoebastria nigripes
CAAGCACTGCCCCCCCCCCAGGCACTGAGGGAGCCCCCAGACCACCCCGGGCCCTGGTCCTGATCCCCACCCCCCATGCTGCCCCCCCCAGCCCTGGCCCTGAGCCCTGGCCCTGTCTCAAGCGGCTGCTGGGGCCGGCCAGGGCTGCCAGTGTGGGGCAGGGGGTGCTCCCAGTGCCCTGGGGGCTTCGGGAGTCCCCCAGCCCTGCATCCTGCCTCTCTCCAGGCCATCCCCGCTTTCCTTGGAGCGTTTTCTGCAAAACACTGACAGAAATAATCAGGGTGGGGTGTGGGGGGTGTTTCGCTGCAGGTTCCCGGTGTGCTGCCTCTCCACGAAAGCCGGCTCTAGGTCTGTCCTCGCCGCCCTGGCGTCAAAAGCGAAACGCATCAATGGGAGGTACGAGAGGTTTTTGGAAAGGACCTTCCCCCGTTTCTACATGCTGTACGCGACTTTCACGAAAGGTGGGTCCCAGGGAGGAGGGGACGTTTCCGCTTCTCCAGGGAGAACAGAGGCAGCTGGAAACGCGCTGCCTGTTCCCTTCCCGGGGCTAAAAACCACATCGCCGGAGGCTTTTGCCCRGGAATCGGGGACCTGAAGGTGCTCTCTGTTTCGGCAGGAATCCAAGCGCTGTTTCTGGAAGTCAAAGAAATAAGAAAAATCAAATCTAAAATGTCCCGTCAGAGACTGAGCGTTCAGCAGCTTCCCTACCGGGAGATGGAGAGGCTGCGGCAGGTACGGTGCGGCGCYTGGGATATGTTTTGGTGCCGCAACGCTCGGTTCTGCCTCCCCGCTGCCGCCAGGGACATTTCCTCCCYGCGAAAAGGGGCTCAAGTTCGTGTGCGGGGCTTTGGCAGGGGGTCGGAGAGGCCGATTCCTCTGGGTGAGGCGCRTTCCCTGCCTAAAAACAGGGTTTGGAAGCTGCGGCCGGGGCAAGGGCTGTTAATTTTGAGGGAATTTCGCGAGTTCTGCATCAGATCCTGATTCTCTCTTTTAATTTCGGAGGCAGTTTCGCAGGGACGTGATCAAGGCCATTCCCATCGGAGTTATCGCCATCCCGCCCTTCGCCAACTTCTTGGTCATCGTCCTGATGTGAGTACCAGCGTCGYGGTGACTGCCGGGGCTCGGCCGCAGCCCTGATCTTTGGGCTCCTTGATGTTGATATCTTAAATTTCATGGAATTGGGAGGTTTTTTTAGAGTTATAAATCCAGCCAGACAGTCTCCCTTCTTCCCTCCACCTCTCGCTGTAATAAAAAATACCTGTAGCCTGACGAGCCCAGCGATCGTTTCGCAATACCAGCTCCTGCGTGCCAGCAACCCGCCCGGCTCCCTTTTTCTAGCACGGAGAAATAATCCCTGGCACGCAGGGACCAGCCCTGTGCGTACTTGGCCGGAGAATCCTCCTTGCACAATTCCCTCCCAGTTGTCTCTGTAGCGCTTCGAACATCCCTCTCCCTACCAGCATCCCTGCCACTGGAGCTAAATCCGGGCTAAACCCCTGGATTTTTCAATTCTGCTCCCTGGCTTTCATGTCCTGTGGGTGGGTGAGAGCCCCGCTGCGTAAAATGGCGCAGGGTGGAGATCTCTGTGTTGTGTTGAGTCTCGGCTGCAGCGGAGAAGCTCCAGCTGGGCACGGCAGCGATCCGATCGCCCGGAGCGCTCCTTCCTGAGCTTGCCACGGCCTGTGGAGGAGCAAATCTCCTTCTATGACAAGGTGACCCGCTTAGCGGAGGAGAGAAAGGCTGTGGATGTTATCTACCTTCTCAGATCCGATTGATTCGTTCATGACACTGTTTCCCACAGCATTTTCCTGGAGAAACTGGCTGCTCGTGGCTTGGACGGGTGCACTCTTTGCTGGGTTAAAAACTGGCTGGATGGCCAGGCCCAAAGAGTTGTGGTGGATGGAGTTCAATCCAGCTGGATTGTGGCCGGTCACAAGTGGTGTTCTCCAGGGCTCGGTATTGGGGCCAGTTCTGTTTCATATCTTCATCAACGACCTGGAGGAGGGGATCCGTGCACCCTAAGTTTGCCGATGACACCAAGCTGGGCGGGAGCGTTGACCTGATGGGGGTGGGAAGGCTCCACAGAGGGGTCTGGGCAGGCTGGGTCCGTGGGCCGAGGCCAATTGTGTGAACTTCAACGAGGCCCAGTGCCGGGTCCTGCACCTGGGTCACAACAACCCCATGCAATGCCGCAGGCGTGGGGCAGAGGGGCTGGAAAAGGAGCTGGGGGTGTTGGTCGACAGCCGGCTGAATGCAAGCCGGCAGCGTGCCCAGGTGGGCAAGAAGGCCAACAGCACCCTGGCTTGTGTCAGAAATAGTGTGGCCCCAGGACTGGGGAAGGGATCGTCTGCCGGTACTCGGCACTGGTGAGGCCACACCTCGAATACTGCGTTCAGTTTTGGGCCCCTCACTACAAGAAAGACATTGAGGTGCTGGAGTGCATCCGAAGAAGGACAACGAAGCTGGTGAAGGGTCTAGAACACAAGTCCTCTGAGGAGCGGCTGAGGGAACTGGGGTTGTTTAGCCTGGAGAAGAGGAGGCTGAGGGGAGACCGTATCACTCTCGACAACTACCTGAAAAGAGGTTGCAGCGAGGTGGGTGTTGGTCTCTTCTCCCAAGTAACAAGCGATAGGACAAGAGGAAATGGGCTCAAGTTGTGCCAGGGGAGGTTTAGATTGGATATTAGGAAAAATTTCTTCACCAAAAGGGTTGTCAAGCATTGGACCAGGCTGCCCAGGGAAGTGGTGGAGTCACCGTCCCTGGAGGGATTTAAAAGCCGTGTAGATGTTGTGCTTAGGGACATGGGTTAGTGGTGGAGTTGGCAGTGTTAGGTTAACGGTTGGACTCGATGATCTTAAGGGTCTTTTCCAACCTAAATGATTCTATGATTCCCGAGCTCGCCCCTTTGGAGGAGCGAACGTCCGCAGCTCCTAGGGGCGAGATGCGCTGCCCTGGCGCAGGACATTGCTTGCTCCTCTTTCCAGCAGCACGAAATCCAACTGTCTCAGCTTGCGCGTGCGGTTTTCCTCCCTAAATCCCTGTCTCTTCTTCTCTCCAAGGTATTTCTTCCCACGCCAGCTCCTGATCCGCTACTTCTGGACCCCCAACCAGCAGGTTGAGTTCCTGGACGCCTATGACGCCATCCGAAGAGACTCATATCCGGATGTGGTGGAGAGTTTAGCCCTGGCAGCGCGTTCCCTGCCTGAGCCACAGCTCCAAAAACGCCTGCGGGAGCTCTGCGCCAAGGTATGTCAACGCTGCAGCCGGTACCGCCCGTCCTGCCTGTGCCGCTGCCACCGCCTCGGCCCTGCCTGGTGGTGATGAACGCCTGTGGGAGGTGTCAGCAACGCAGGCCGTGGCTCTTTCAGGTGCAGCGAGGTTCCCAGCCGTGCGTGGCCGAGCTCTATGCTATGAGAAGTTTGTTTTCGGGATCTCCGCTGGGTCTGAACAAGCTCCAGGTGTCTCATGTGGTGAGTGCGGCTTTTCTGCTGCTGGCAGCTCAGAGCTGGCTCTTACCGAAGAGCACTGAGGTGCTGATCCACTCGGTTGTGCCCCAAACAGGGTGTTGTGCCCTAAAACCAGTCCAGTTGTGGATGAAAAGCTGGACATGAGCCGGCAATGTGTGCTCGCAGCCCAGAAAGCCAACCGTATCCTGGGCTGCATCCAAAGAATTGTGACCAGGGGGTCGAGGGAGGGGATTCTGCCCCTCTGCTCTGCTCTGGTGAGACCCCCCTGGGGCACTGCCTCCAGCTCTGAGGTCCTCAGCACAGGAAAGACATGGACCTGTTGGAGCAGGTCCAGAGGAGGCCACGGAGCTGATCAGGGGATTGGAACACCTCTGCTGTGAGGACAGGCTGAGAGAGTTGTGGTTGTTCAGCCTGGAGAAGAGAAGGCTTCGGGGAGACCTTATTGCAGCCTTTCAGTACCTGAAGGGTGCCTACAATAAAGCTGGAGAGGGACTTTTTACAAGGGCATGTAGCAATAGGACAAGGGGTAACGGCTTTAAACTGAAAGAGGGTAGATTTAGAAGAAATTCTTCACTATGAGGGTGGTGAGACACTGGCACAGGTTGCCCAGAGAGGTGGTAGATGCCCCATCCCTGGAAACATTCAAGGTCAGGTTGGACGGGGCTCTGAGCAACCTGATCTAGTTGAAGATGTCCCTGCCCATGGCAGGGGGGTTGGACTAGATGAGCTTTAAAGGTCCCTTCCAACCCAAACCATTCTGTGATTCCATGAAAACAGCCCCAGAACGAGACTGTTTGTCCATCCTTGCTGTAGGTCCCTGGCTCGGTGGGACCATCAGCCACATCTGAGCCGTCCCACACACCTGAACTCGCCCCGGACACCCGCGTCCAGCCCAGGACAGAGCTCGTGTCTCTGGACACCCGCTCCCTGCCTCCGCTCGCTGGGCGTAACGAGAACTGCTGGGGACTGCTCAGGGTTTCAGTGTGGGCAGGACAATTAGCCAGATAATTAAAGGGGAACAAAATACGGGGCATGTCTGGAATGGGAGAGGCTTTGTCTGATTTAAGTTGCTCCTGAATGGGTCGGACGCCCATTTTTGGTGGGGTCGCATGCCCTCACCGGTGACCCTGCCCTTGTTTTCCCTCTCAGAAAGCCCTAAGCCAGGTCCTGTTTCTGACCCCCCACTTGCCGGCCTTTTTCCTGAGGCATCGCCTGCGGAGCCACGTCTTGGAGATCCGGAACCTGGACCGCGCCATGCTGCGCCTGGGCTTGGGCCAGCTGTCCGAGGAGGAGCTGAAAGCGGTGAGGACGCCTCCTCCGGCCCCGCGTCGGCTGCTTTACCCTGGGGTTGCCTCATCCCGGCCCTCCCCATCATTAGGAGAGCTGCGTCGGGGCACAGCACATTCCTCCAGACCCACCGCGAGGCGGATTGCGGCCTCTCTCCTCTGGGAAGGCATTTTCTGAGCCCGTTTTCCATGCTGGGACCACACCGGGGCACCACGGGGCATGGTTCACCATTGCTCAGCCCCACTTCACGCTGAGGAAGGACCACGGTGCGATCCCCGGTGTTTCGTGAGACCTGGAGTGCTCGTCCCTGAACGTGTCCGTATTTTTTTCTTCTCCCTTGCTCCGCAGGCTTGTTACCTCCGTGGCTTGAACTCCACTCATCTCGGCATGTCCGAGTGCAGAGCGTGGCTGGAGCAGTGGCTGGGGCTCTCCTGCAAGCTGCAAGGTAACGGCGGCCGAGGGGCAGCTCCTGCCTGGTGGGGCAGGGGGAACCTGGGAGCCTCTCCAGTTTCTCTGGGCACAGGGAGCATCAGCTCTGGGGAAATTTGGGGTAAATGGTGGCTTTATCCCCCTCTGGGCTGCCCCRTCGATCCCCCTCATCCCTGAGAGGAGGACGTGGCGGAGCGTGCTGGCTCTCTTCAGAGATGTGTCCGTGTGGAATACCCAGCCTGTGCCCGGGTGTCCCTGTCCCGCAGAGACCTCGTGGTGCCAGATTCAAGCCCTGCAGCAGCACCGGGGGAAGCAAAACGGGAGCAAGAGGGAAATGGGGGACCCAGAGGAGAGCAAAAAGCCCCCGGAGAGAGTGGCTGGGGGCGAGGGGGAGCCCGCAGCCTCTGGTGCCACACCAGCAGCTCGGGATGAGCACATCTGGAACGGTTGGGCCGCGGCAGCACCGCTCTGACCCCGCTCTTGTATTTTTTCAGCTTCCGAAGCTTCCCTCCTGGCGAACAGCATGGTCCTGCTGTCCCTCAACTACATCAGAGCCAAGGAGTGATGGCCGAGCCGCTGGCTGCACACCCTCACCCCTGGCATCGCACGCCGACTTGGCGATTCCCAGCCTGGTGCCGCAAAAATGCCTTTCGGTGATGTGAAACTACAGCCCGGAGTTGGCGAGAGGGGCCCTGATGCTGCCGCGGAGGCGAAGACGCGATTCCCTTCTTCCTGCACTGGAGGTTTGTGCCGGCGCCGGCTCTTCTCTTCCCCTCCGTGCCGTCGGGGCGGGCTGGCGATGCCGCGGGGCTGAGCCCCGTCCCTGCCTTCCCGCCGTCGGCATCTGGGGGAGGCGGCTTCGCTGTTACAGCTCTTAAACTGCGTCACTTCAACTACGGGAGGGGAGAACGAGCATCTCCACTGCCTGTGGACACTTCCCTTAGTATCTCGTGGTAGTGGGCTCCGTTCAGCTTGGGTTTTGCTGCTCTGTGCCTCGCACGGAGGGTTTTACTTAGTGTCTTTACTCCACTGAGCAGTCTTAAATATAAAAATCTCTCTGAGGGGTTAAGAAAAGACCCCAAATCCCCGTGCGACCTTACCTGGAGCCTTTGGGGGGTTCTCATGCTTTTGTTCGGCTGCGGCTGCCTCCCAGAGCATCCCTGTCACGGCCCCTCGCCCGGGGAGCCCTCGCCGCCGGCGCTGGCTGCTGGAGGGAGGATGCCGGGGCTGGAAATGCCGCTGCCGACACAAATGGGGTTAGAGAGGCAGCACTGAACCGCACCAATGCCTTCAGTGGAGGCCAGGGGCTGCGTTCGTCAAGTTTTGCCTAATTAGATCTTAGCCCCGCGCTTTCTGCTCGGCAGAGGCGGCTTCGGGGGCGTTAGTGGCAGCTCCCCGCTGCAGGCTGCGTTGAGGGGTTAAAACCCACCGTGTCTCACCTCGCCCCATCACTGCATGAGAAACGCCCAGCTGTTGAGTGAATTCAACCCAACTTTACGTGTTTTATTAAAGACAAAAGCAAGCGAGCGGCTCGAGCGTCTCTCTGGAGGCCCCGACCTGCCTCCTGCGCCGTGAAATACCCCGTGTCCCATCACCAGCTCCACCTCCCGCAGACGGGGCACGCTAACACCTGGAAAATTTTCTTTTTTAAGCATTATTCGGGTACAAAGGAGGGGTAGAAATCACCCACCCATGCGCCAGGCCAGCTCTGAGCTCCTCCCTCACCTCTTGGAGAAGAAAACCCTTCCCCTAACCCCGCCCTTGCTATTTTTGCAGGAATTTGAGACACCCCCACCCCCCCCCCCCCCCCCCCCCCGGCCCCAAGAGGAGTTCAGCGGGGTGGATTTAACCGCCTTTAAGACACAACTCGCCGTGCAAGTTTGAGCATTTCTTTTATTTTTACACTTAAATATTCTCTTTAAATACAGCATTATCACCATGAAAAGAACATAAAAGGCCGGGGGGAGGAAAAAAAAAAAAATATGCGGAGGACAAGCTTTGGATTCACACTGGAAAATTAAAAATAAAAAGCCACCTGTAGACAGTGTGAGACGGGGAGGTTTAGGAGTCGCAGAGTCACTGTTTAAATAGGACGAGGAGCCGGGGGACGCCTGGATTTCGGCGGCGTGATAGCAACACGGCTCCTGCAGCAGCTCGGTAGCACCAGAGAGGAGATGTGCTGTTTGGTTTCTTACACGGCAACGAATCGAGCAACAGCCAGCGCGGAACCAGCGTTAGTGTCAGTGAGTACGTTAAACCAAACAACAACAACAAAAAAAAAAAAAAAAAAAAGAGGCAGAAATGCGCTTTCATTGCACTATTAACAGCATAGTTATCTTTGTAAAAATAGAATAAATCCTATTAGTTCTTTGCTTATTGTGAAAGCACCCATCCTAACCAGCGTCTTAGGATTCATTCTGTCAGTTGACGGAGCCTCCGGGCTTGCCTAAAAAGTCGCCTAACGAGCCGCGTCCTGGCGTGAGCAGGTCCTGACCTGGCTGCGGTGACCGAGGGCCGGGACACAGAGCTGGGGAGGGAGCGCGGAGTCCATTGAAAATAAAAAAGGGGGAAAATAAAGACTTTAACCCATTCAAGTGTCACCATTTGCTGTTTTTTGCAGCTCGGAATTGCTCCTTTTCATGTGGGAGCTGAAAACCCCCCACGGCCAAACCGGCGCTGGCACGGTGGCAGCTCCCCACCGGGAAGGGACGTGGGGACGCCGCTGGCAAAGCGCCCAACAAGGGATAAGGCTTTGTTCCTCCCGAATTTAGCCCTTGCGTGCCGGCCGAGGGCAGGGAGAGCTGCCGCCAGGTTGGCGCTGGCCAGGTAACGTGCACCGAGCCCCCTGATTTGGAAACCAGCCCCTTCCCCTCCGCTCTGCCCCGGGAGAAGGGGACAACGTCCCCAGGGCTCGGTCCCGGCGGGGAGGGAGGGGATGGGTGGGGAAGAGATGCTTTGCCAGGCTTAAGGCTCAGTTGGAACCGCTCGCCAAGGCAGCAAGAGCAGCAAAGGGGTTTTAAATCCCTTTAAACACCTTTCGGCAGAGGGAGGCGACCGCCAGGAGCACAAGAAGAGCCGTAAACCGCAACAACCCCCCCCAAAACAATTAAAGCACTTTGTCAGACCGCAGTTTTCCCCCCACCCCACCCCAGTTTCCCTGCTCTCCAGCTGGGAYGTTTCCCTTGGGAGCAGCGTCCCCTGTGCGCAGCTCCGGGGTTGTTTTCCAAGGAGAAGCGAGGGCAGCAGCCGCAGGGCTGTGTTGGATTGAACCCTCCGGCAGACGAAGCTCGTGGGCATCGGGGGCTCTTCGCCCCCGCCTTGCCTCCTGATTCTCTCCTTAAAAAGACCAGATTTGCTCATCCGGAGTCCAGTAAATGGTGGGGATCGGAGGGGAGACACTTCCCCTCGGCCGGGATAAGGCTGGAGCGAGGGCGGAGGTTAAAGCCACTGGGGAGAGGGAAGGGGAGCTCGGAGAAGTGGCCCCCCCGGTCCTGCCCCTCGAGACGCAGTGCAGAGACCTTCAATGGGGCCGGTTTCAGCAGGAGGCAAAGGGGGGGGCCCCGTCCCGGCGCTGGGGGAGCTGGGGGGCTGGATGGGGGGATGGAAAGTGCTTTTACTGCCTGGCCGGGGGATGTGGCAGCTGGTTGCCTTGACCGTTCCTCGAAGCCGGCGTGGAGCACAGGGATGGACGGACGGACACGGTTCTCCATCATGGCCGTGCCGCAGCTGTGAAGGGATCAAACTCTTCAAATCCAGGTGGTTAAGCCCCCCACAAATTTTCTAGGAGAGTTTGTGAGCCACAGTCTCACCCCTGTTGTGCAATTAGAGCCTCACCACTGGCTCCGGGTCCTTCCCGATCCATCCTGGCCCCTCGTGCCGGGCAGGGTGGTGGCAGGGCAGTGCCATAGGGAAGGGGCTGGAGCAGCACTCGGAGGCGCTGGGGTGTGACACAGCCCGGTAAACATTCATTAAAGGAAAAAAAAAAAGGAAAAAAGGTCTTTTTTCGTTAAAAAACAAAGAGGGCAGAGGTCTCCTGGCAGCCTGGAGGGCAGGGGCTGCAGCGGGGGCTGCTCAGGGGGAGGAGGACGGGAAAGAGCTGCCGTGGGAAGCAGGAGGCTCCAGGTCCGGCATGTCCTGGGTGGCAACTGAGTGGCTGCCGGCATCGTCTGAGCCGCAAAAACCGTCTCTGCCGGGCAAGCAAAAGGCTCCTGGCACCGGGCGAGGGGACGCCGTTTAAAATCCTCTGCACAAAGCAGCCCCCGCTCTCCCCCACTCCCCCCCCCCCGCCCCTGCAATTAAATAATCACCAGTGGCCGCTGCCGGTCCATAAAATATTATTGTCAATAAATAAATGAGCGCCGAGGGGGGGACGGGGCCGCTCACACGGGCAGGACGGGCCCCAGCGAGTGCTCCTCGGCAGAGGGCGGCTCGGGCGCCCGCTCCGGGCCTTGCTCCGGTGGCACAGGGGACGGGGAGCGCGGGCAGCGGGGAGCAGCCGCTGCTCGGCAGCCCTCGGAGGATGGCGCGGCCTCCGGGGACGAGGGAGGATTTTTGGATGCTTCCCCCTTGCTCGGAGCAGCGGCGGCTCGGCTGCAAGTCACCACGGGGACGGGGAGGACGCCGAGGTCCTTCTCGCCCAGGCAGGAGGACAGTGCCGGCGGCTCCGCCGGGCTGCTCTCGCCCTTGGCGCCCAGCACCGGCCTCTGCTCCACCTGGTAGTAGACCACGGGCCCATCGTTCAAGTAGGGCTGGTCGCCCGCCGCCGAGGCCGCCTGCTCCGAGCCATCGGCGAAGCAGAGGACGGACGAGCCCGGAGGTAACTGGGCTTGGATGAGGATGGGGGCGGCGAGACCTGGGCACAAACCCTCTGGCACGGCCAGGGGCTCCTCCAGGATGCAAACGCCCAAGCTCTCCACGCTGGAGCCGTTGCTGGAGTCTTCCTCAGCCTTCAGCCTCTCCAACTCCTCCGCCGTTTGCAGGTGCATGACGGCTGTCTCATTCTCCGCCATGAACTCCTGGAAGTCCTGCGTTTCGGCCGGCTGCGGCCCCAGCCAGTCGCTGGCGGAGCTGTGAGCGGCAGCGGCGGCCGCCTCCTCCTCCGGCGCYGGTGGCCGCCCACCCTGACGCTTGTTCTCCAGCTCCAGCTTCATGATGGTGTGGAGGTAGTGAGTCCGCACCCGGATGGGATTGAATTCGATCCGACCGGCCATGTTACCGCAACCGTCCCGGGAGCAGCCGCAGGGGAAGGACATGCGATCCACCTGGCAGGGAGACGGAGACATGGCAGCTCCAGGATCCCAGAGGATCCCTCCCCAGAGCCTAAAATCCATCCCGGCACTGCCTGACATCGGGAATTTGGCGCTGGGGGAGTTTTTTCCCCTGTGAGGTGTCCCCAAAACAAGCTGGACCTGCACCCCGGGCCCTCCAGGAGCAGCTGGCACCCAAGGAGAGCGTGCCAGCAGCAGGACCAGCCCTGGTAACCCGGTTTCGCCGCCGGCATCTCCTTCCCCGACTCACCTGGCATTTAATCCCTGCCTGGCTGCAGGCGCAGGCCTCCGGGTCGCAGTAGAGGCGGCAGTCGCAGCCGCACTCCTCCCGGGACAGGCGGATGGCCCGCAGCTCCTGCTTCTCCTCGGCATCGATGCGGTGAACGCCGGAGGCTCGCAGCAGAGCTCGGCGGCGTTTGGTGGGCAGTGGCTGCAGGAAGAAATAGTCGTCCACCTCCACGTTCTCCACGTCGATGTCGTCGTCCGAGACGTCCTCCAGCGTCAGGCCGTCCGCCTCCTCCGACTCCACCGTGCCGTTCTTGGTGAGCTGCGGGGCAGTGGGGCAGAGTCAGTGCCCACCCAGGGGGACGCCGAACCCGGGTGATGAGGCACGATGGAGGACGTATGTCCCTCCGTCCGGCTCCTGGTACCCTACCGACCACCCACCACCCGGCTCAGAGCCTTCCCTTGTCCCCCAGCACCGAGCAGGGTCCGGCACGACGAGCTGAGCCCCCCACAGAGCCATCCCCATGAGATTCCCCCGCAGCCAGACTGCAGGTGGGCTCGCGGCAGTTTATAGGAGAAGGGAGGGGGGAAAAAATTAAATAATAAAAGAATTCAGAGCAGAGAATCCCTTTTCCGTTTTCCCTCTGCTATGGCGCCCTGCAAATAGCGAGATAAAAGGAGGTTGCTGCTGCTTAAAATACCAGGGTCCCCGGAAAGCGGCGGCAGCAGTGGAGCTGCAGAGCATCCCCCCCGGGAAATGAGGTTTGAAAGCAACGGAGGGGCCAGAGCTGGATCCTACAACACGCCTTCACCTCCCTGCTCTGGTCCTTCAAACTCCGCTCCTCCCCACGCACTCAAATACCCCCAAATCTTGGCACTGAGGATAAATGGGGGTCCCCAGTCCTCTGAAAGCCGGCACACGCAGAGGCAGCGGACGGAGAGGTCCATGGCTTCCTGAGGAGCTGGTGGAAAAGCCTACATTTTAAAAAAAAAATTAAAAAATAAAGAAAATAAAGAGGCGGCAGGCTGGATTTGCATCCCTTTGCCCGAAGGAGGCTGTCACGGCAGCGGGAGCGGGATCACAGGCTCTGCAGAGCATCCCACTGAGCAGAGCCCAGCCTCCGGGCAACGCCCGAGGGCACAGACCCAACCCAGGGACGGGCTGGAAAACAGGCAGAGCCACCCGAGATCCCGATCTTCCCCCAGCACAGCCCAGCTGCCTCCTCCCAGACTGGAATTTCTACCAGCACAGACCTGGCAAGGTTTGGCCGACAGCTCCGAACACGGCACAGGTTGATGCTGCCTGGCCAGCAGGTGCAGCATCGACACAAAAAAGAGGTAAAAGAAATAAAAAGGAAGAATTTAGCGGCGATAAATCCATCCCCAGTCGGTGTGAAATGTCAGCCTGGATCTCTCTCCTCCGACCTGGCTTACGCTCAAGCTCCACCAAAGCTCAGCGAGGTGTTTCCCGGCTGCGGCATCACCCAGATTTCACCAGAGACACCCGGCTTCCCCGGCAATACCTTCATTTTCTTGGCGTGGAGTTTCTCTTCCTTGAGGTGCTCCCGCAGGATCTCCCGGTGGTTCACCTCCTGCTCCTGGGCAAACTCGCAGAGCGTGTAGCGGCGGACGGAGTTGTGCCGTTGGGCCATGCCCAGGGAGCTGCCGCCCTGGCTGGGGACGCTGGTGAAGCCCTGGCGTCGGGCGAAGTAGTAGACGGTCACTTGGTCGAAGCGGACATTCTTCCTGCGAAGCTGTTTCTGCCGCTTCAGGATGGAGGTGGCTGCGGGGGGCGGGGAAGCCAGAAAGGGGCTGTTAGGAGCAAAAAACCCCTGGGGGGTCCCACAGAGACCTCCCACCCCTCTGGAAAGTGGCTTTTCTGCTCCCAGGAGCAGCTCGAGCTCGTGCTGGTGGCCCTGAGCTGGCTTTGGGTGACGGCTGTGTCTTACCTCCGAAGCCACCTAGACCGACCCCATCAATCCCCATACCCCTACCCCACCCCCACCCCGTTCARCCACCAAAATATCTCGGTAGGGGCAAATGCCGGGAGGGGGATAGAAAAAGTCCAGGATGGACCTCGGACAACCGGTTTGGGGAGTAATATTTGAAATTCCTCGGGGTCTGGCACGACCCGTACTCATGGGACGGGCGAGCAGGTTGTAAGGGATGAACGGGGGAAGAGCGGAGCCAGCCCCACGTCCAGGTGCCTCGCGCTCGGCGKCAGAGGCACTCGGAGGCTGGGAGCACGGACGGCGACCATCCCCGACCACTCACGTATGAAGCCGGTGGAGCTGGAGGGGTTGACGCTGTCGCAGCTATCRGCGCTGTCGCTGTTGGAGATCTCGTCGTCCGAGTTGGAGCCCGGCGAGCCCACGTCCGCATCCTCAAACTTCCTCTTGAGGCCGGCGCTCGCGATCGCATCCATTTGGCCGCGGTTCGCATGGAGAGCTGGCGGGCGGCAAGGGGTGGGTGCTTTGCCACCAGCTCTCCGGCGCCGGCCCCCGGAGCTGCCGGCGGGCTCACCACGTCCCTGTGGAGAAGGCAAGAAGCCGTATCGGCATTTCGGATAAGCCAGCATCGCTCGGGATAACCAGGAAAGGTTTCCCTGGCTCTTAAGAGCAGCTTCTCCCCATCCCTGCCCTCCCCACCCCAGATAAATCCTCCAATCCCCAACGCGTTACTGCAGTTCTCCGAGGCGAGCCCATCCTCCCCGCGTCTGGTCTGCAGGAGGGAGCTGCGTGTGGTTATTTAATATTATTTAATGACATCCTTTAATTTTTGGGCAGCCCTGGAGGGGTCAGGCGGGCGGGCAGGGTGATGGCTGCAGCTCCCTTCCAACTGAACTCTTCTGTTCTAAACTGATTCATAACCGAATTAACCCCAAGCAAAAGGAGACGCCAGTTTTATAAAGAAAGGAGCTCGCGCCGCCCCAGCATGGCCGACCACCGCGCGCTTCATGCGTGAAATAACCTTTGCCAGTGGCTGGGTGCTCCCGCTAGAAAACCCTGGAGCTTAAAACAATCTTGGGACGTGCCAGGGGTTATCCACCCATCGCTGACGCCGGATCAGCGGCTCCATCCAAGCCACAGGGAGGGAAAAAGCCCTCGTAGGATTTTGCTGGGAGAGTCTCCGGCATTTTCCTGCCCCCTCGTTAATGCCTACATGCTCCAAAACAGGCGGCTTGCCCATGGGAAGCCGGGAAACGCTCGGCTCCAGCTTGGGCAAGGAATTTTTGTGAGCCGATCCTCCGGCGGGAAGAGCGGTGAGCATCGCTCCTCGTCCTCCCGATGCTTTTGGGTCACCGCAACACCAGCGGCTTCTGCTTTTGAACCAACCCAGGGCATCCCTCGTCCCCGTCCCCAGGGCCAGGCTGGAGCTGGAAGCCTCCCGGGATGCCCTGTACCCGCCCCGGGGAGCCCAGCACCCACCCGGTTGTGCCATCTCCTCTCCTCTCCTCTCTGCTTTGTGTTTCCTCCGCTCCAACCGCCGTTCTCATGGCAACGGAACAACCGGCTTCGAAAAAAAGCATGTCAGCCAACGGCATCCCTGCAGAACCCCGGGACACGGAGACCTCGGGGGGATCAGAGGGTCTTCGGATGCGATTCGGGGGCAAACGGGTAGTGGGAGGCACTGCCCGCACCCGGATACAGCTCAGGGATGGGCTCCGCATCACCTCCAGCATCTTTAAAGCCAAAAAGGAAACACTCGTGCCCTTCTTTTCCCCCAAAAAGGGTGCGCCAGTGCCAAAGCTGCAGCGGCACCGGGGCCGCGGCGAAGCCCCTGAGCAGGGTGAGATTTCCCGGCCCACGGATGCCAAGGCTTGGGTTTAAGTATGGCTTTTTGGGGTATTTTTTTGTAGGCAAATTGCTTAATCCTATTGCTAAAGGGGGGGGAAAAAGCAGCTGTTGAACCAGCGTAAGCGTCAGCCCAATTAAGGAGCTGATTTAACGACGCTGATCCCGCACATGATCCAAGGGGAAAAGCGGAGGTGGAAAACACCCGCTTGAGCATTGCTGTCCCGCCGAGCCCAGCACCGTGTCCCCAACCCCCCCACCTTATTTTATCACCTCCATCACCCCAAAACGGCCCCGTCTCCGTGTCCAGGAGGTCCCTGGTCGGGCTCCTGCGGGTGCTGCCTGCATGGCGATGTCCGTCCTGGGGGCTCAGCCAAGCCCCCCCCCCAGCTCCGAGGGTCTCTGATGATCAGACCTGGCTGGTCTGCCGCCTTCGTCGGCCTCGTTTTAGGAAGGAGATAATTAACGAGGAGAGTCTCTGCAGTTTCTCCCATTCCCTCCAAAGCAAATCTTCAAAATATCATCTATAAACCCTCTCCCTCGGGCATTTACGGCGAGGAAAATCAGCGACGGCGTCCGGGTGGACACCCCCACCTGCAGCATCAAACTCCAGCCGGGGATGGAGACCGGATCCTTCCCTGGGTGGATCCATCGGGAGATGTTGGACTCCATGATCTTAAAGATCTTTTTCAACCTAAATGATTCTATGGTTCATGTTAATTGTGTTTCTTATAAAGGACCAACTCGCTGCGCTGGGGGGGATCAAAACTGCCCCAGAGCTGGGGGAGAAGAAGCCAAAGCCGGCAAGGTGGGCACCCAGCTCGGGGTGCTGCCTCGAGGAACGGCTGGGGCCGAGGAGCGGTGAGGAGCTTGGGGAGACGCTGCAGGGGATGAGGCAGCCGGAAAATGAAGTTTTCATCTCATTTCTCCACGGTAGAAGCTCCCATGCCCGTGCAGGCATCCTCCTCCTCCTCCTCCTCCTCCTCCTCCATCAGCGCTGCAGCAGCTGCCCCCATGCGATGCAAAGGCCAGTTTAATTCATTTATTAGCTCAAACTACCCTTTTTTTTGAAATAAAAAAACCCCACTTTTGAAAATACGCAGGGCACAGAGGTGAGCCCGGCAGCTCAGAAGCCCCGAGACCCAGCACGGAGCGGGGGGCTGCGTGCCCGGAGAGCATTTTGGAGGAGCCCCCCGAGGGGGGAGGATGGGAGACCCTCGCCCTCACGTTGGATTTTACTCCGCAGCGGGGTGAGGGTTTTAGCTTAGTGAGGTCGGGGTCTGGCTTAAGCGAAGGTTTAAGGAGAGAGGGGGCAAAGAGCCGGCATCCTCCCTATGGCGGGGATGCTCATCCCGGCCTCATCCCGCAGGGAAAGCCTCTCCTCCTCCTCCCTCGCCTCCTGAACCAAAGACACAACCAGGGAAAAAAATAATGTAATAAATCTATTAACGATGGTGGTAAGAGTCAGTGTGGGGGGAAAAAATGAAAATAAACCATTTGCAGGTTTTGTTCAGTTTTTAAATGGAGATAAAGCCCCAAGGAGGGGATTTGGGATGGGGAAAGAAAAAACTTGACTCAAACACTGTGAGGAAGGGGCCACGTGACCACAATCCCCCTTCTTTCTGCTGTTAAACCACACCGAAAGGAGCTCAACTAAAAATATTAATTTTTTCCACGTCAGCCGTTGCTGGAATTGCCTTTGGGAGCGGGGAGGGGTTCAGGAGAGGGATGGGACTTGCGTGATCACGGATGCAAAGAGCCTCCTGAGACAGAGACGGTTCAGCCACGGGGTTCCAAGATCCAATCGGGAAAACCTGCCGGCTYGAAGCTCATCCAAGGTTGATTAACGAGCCCAGATCATCACGAGTAATTAACGCTGTCATGCTGCAAAAAAACCCACGCTCCTGGTTTGCTGGTTCCCAGCTTTCGGGAGAGGAGGAAGGGTGGGAGCACCTCTGGGTGAGGGATGCTCCGGGGTCCCCAAAGCTCGTTTGCCGACGCCAACGGATCTGCCGCCCTCGGTCCAGGTCCCACTAACGAGTTTCGTTTCTCCTCCCGTGACTCCGGCATTGCCTCCGATGATCCTCGATCCACGTTGGATGCGCTGCCAGGCTGCTCCTCCATCACAGCTTGTCCAGGCGGAGACCGAAATAGCAATTCCGGAGTGATGAGCGGTTTTATTTCCAGATATTCAGAGTAATTAGTAATTAGTAATTACCAGGCGGGGACCCCCTGAGCATCCTGCAGATTTTGTGATCCTCTGGGCATCCTATGGATTTTGTGATGGCTCCCAAAAATGACGCACGGATCAAGGGCTCCGGGACCAAGTAACTTGGAAGATGCTCAAGATTTCCTCCTCGTATTTACTCCCCTCTACAAACTGCTTTAACCGCATCCCTCGAGCACCAATTTTTGGGGGGAGGCCGGTTTAAATAAGTTTCCTGTAAAAAGCAAGAGCCAAAAGCAGATCCTGACAAAGCCTCTCAGGGTTTCGAGGTATCAGAGGTGTCAAATATAGGGACGTGGGATTATTTCAGCAGCCAGATGAGGCGAGGGTGGGAATGATATGCAAGAAGGAAGAAAATAAATATATATATACACACACACACACACACACACACAGGGAAAGACCCCCAGGCTAAGCAGCAGCCCGCTGGGCATCGGAGAAGCATCCCAACCCCGTCCTGGTTGATAACGGGTGTATTTAAGACCAGATCACGGCATGCAGGATAAAGCCAGAAAAATATCATTGAGGAATAAYCGAAGGAGCCCATTTTATTCCGTTACAGCGCTCAGCGTCTCCCGGGAAGGCGACGCTGGAGAGCAAAGGCAGAGCCGGCGGCTGGAAGGAGCCAGGCTACAATTTCGTATTCCCCCCACCCCTCGAGATAAGGACGGCTCTCGGCAGCGATTTCAACAGGAAAACGTCTCACCCCCCAGGTGAAACGCACCCAAAAAGGGGCTCCCCCTCCAGCAGTCGCCCCCCAGCTCGGCTCTCTCCCTCGTTACCAATTATGCAGCAGGATCAGCATTGCCGGGGATGACACGGCAGCATCACTGCAGAGCATCACGCCGTGACGTCAGGGGGGAGCGCGCCGAGGTGCCGAGCACCCCCGGCTCGCTGCTGGCCCCAAAAGCAACCACAGCCTCGTTGTGCAGAATAAAACACCCTTCAGCGCTCCCCGGTAAGCGGAAAAGCAGCTCCCACCATCGCCCCGAAGGCCCCCTGGGTCGTACAGCAAAGCCTCGACCCCGCCGAGGACAGGGAAACGGGCATTTATCGCCGAGGGAAAGCAAACAGAAACCCACGGGGAACCCGAACCCTCGCTCCGCGCTTCCTCCAAAGAGCAAATAAAGCAGCTCACCTCCTCAAGGACGGCCGACGGGACGGGGAGCCCCCGCGGCACCCCTCGGGGCGGCAGAAGGGCTTTGGTTTAGGTCCGGCACCACTTGGGAAGGGTCCGGCACACTCGAGCACATGGCTGGACGCTGCAGAGCACGTAAACCCCCCTCCAAGGGGGAAAAAATTAATCTTACACTCAATAATCACTGCAGAATTAAACGAGGAGCTGGCAAAAATGGTCGGATCCGGGGGCACCTCCACCCGTTCAACGCCTGGCGCGAAGCATGCCGCTCCCTGCCCCCAGCCCCTCAAATCCAGGCGTTATCCCAGGGCAGGAATTAGGGCAGAAGCTCGTATCGATGAGCCCAGAAACGACATTAAATAATTTCCACCCTGGTGGGGACGGTCAGGACGGCTGCTTGGCCACCATGAAGAGTTCAGCAGTTCGGCTTGTTTACAAATTAGTCGTCGGAGGCTTTCCCAAAGGATTCGGCCATTGGCCTCCGCAGCCAGAAGGTTGATGGATTTGCTGGGCTGCGTTTCAGGGATGCTGCGGCCGGTCGGCACACCGGAGATCTGAGTTGAGCCTGGGTCGGTCCTTACACCACCAGCACTTCAGCGAGCGACCAGCTTCGGGTTTTTATGACAAATGGCAGAAGATTCGGTTTCCTCTTCTACACTGCCGCTTAACGAATGCAGCTAACGAATAAATCTAGGCTACAGCTCCCATGGCTCAAGCACCGCCRGCGCTGGAGCCTGCGCTTATGCAACCAGCATCACAATCGGTAGCGATGGGTCCAGGTTGTCCTAGAGCCCCGAATCCCCTCTGTGTGCCTGCTGAAGGTGGGCAGATCTTCCCACGCTGCTGTCCGACCTTCTGGGGAGGGTCAGGCAGGTGCTACGGAAAAGGCTGGTCCCAAAAAACCCCACTCGGTCCCTTTGCCCATCACCAGAATCAAGTCATAAAGGTGGGTCCACCCCACATCATGCATGGCGGCTCCACAGAACACCTCAATCCAAAGACCCCGAAGGCGAGGGAGACTCCGAAGGTGAGGGAGACCCCGAAGGCGAGGGAGACCCCGAAGGCGAGGGCACAGGTAGGGCAGTAGGAGAACATCGCTGTGGATGTCCTGCTGGTCCAGCTCCTCCCGAGGTTGAGCGTGGGGTGGCTGAGCTGAACCCTCGCTCCTGGATGCTCTTCATGAGCAAGGCCTCATGTGCCRGCTGACACGTGCTCCTGGGCTCCCTCCAGACGGTGGCCGTAGCTAAGGACAGCTGGCGCAGCTGGCCCTGGCCACCACGCCACCAGGAGACCACGGAGCACCCGAGCTCGTGGGACTCCAGACCATCGGGGTCACCTCCACTCCTGCGCAGACCTCGGCTCCGACCGCAATAACCCTGAGGAGGGTCGGGGCCACGGCGCAGTGAAGTCCGGGCAAGGAGAAACCTTCTCCACCGCGGGCTGGCGGAGGCCCCACCACCGCCCACCAAGAGGGGGGATCACCCCAGCCCCCTCCTCGCCTCCCAGCGCCTGCGACGGGGGCAACCGACCCCCCGCAACGACCCCTCCCCGCCTTCRGGGACACCAGGCCAGGACGCCAGTGATGGCTCCTCCTCCAGAGCAGCGCATCCCACCATCACCGCCGGCTCCTTCCCACCAGCCCACGGGGGTCCCACCGCTACGTGGCTTCTCGGGGACCCCCCGTAATGGCCCCACCCTCCACCCCAACAAGACTCCCATATCCTCCACACCGTGTGACCCCCACCTACAAGCTTCCCCCCCCATTCCCTATAGGGTCCCCAGCTAGAGGATGAAGCACCCCGCATCCTCCATAGGACCCTCAGCCCCCCCCCCAAATCCCTCATAGCCACCCCCCAGGTACAGGAGAGGGGAGAGCCCCAGCTGCAAGGGCCCTCCACATCCTCTATAGCCCCCCCCCAAATATAAAGGTGCTCCACAACCCTTACAGGCCCCCAAAACACAGGAGAGGGCAGAGCCTCAGCTGCAAAGGCCCCTCTACGTCCTCTGTAGGACTCTAGCAAGGGTCCCCTACATCCCCTATAAGCCCCCACGTCCCCTAGGTCCCCTGCATCCTTTATAGGCCCCTAGCTGAAAAAGGCCCCCCCATCCCCTATAGGCCCTCAGCTGTAAGGGTCCCCCATATCCTCTATAGGTCCTCCAGCTGGAAGGGAGGCCCACATCCCCTATAGGTCCCTGCATCCTCTATAGTCCCCCCCTCCTCCCATCCAGAAAAGGCCTGCTATACAAAACATCTGCTATAGGCTCCCCAGTTATAAGGGCCCCCCACATCCTCTATAGCCCACACCAGCTGGAAAAGGCCCCCACGCCCCCATAGGCATCCCACATGCCCTAGAGGCCCCCCAGCTAGAAAAGGCCCCCTCATCCTTTATAGGTCCCCCAGCT
>JAYKAV010003202.1:48604-73517 GCA_035582835.1 Phoebastria nigripes
GGTCCCCACGGGCGGGGCGGGGGTCGGCGGGGCGGGGCGGGGCCGGGCGGGGCGGGGGCGGCTCCCGGGGGCGGCTGGGCGCGCGCTGGGGCTGCGGCCGCGCGGACCCGCCCCGCCGCCGCTCGCCGACAACAATGGGGCCGCCGGCGCTGCGCCGCCCCTTATATACCCCGCGTCACGTGACGGACACGCCCCCCTCCCCGCCACCGCCCGCGCCGCGGGGCAGCCTGGGAAAGCGAGTCCCGGCGGCGGGAGAGACAGGCGCGGCCGCGGGGCACGCCGGGAAATGTAGTGCGGAAGTGTGTGGGGGGGCGGGGGCTGCCAGGCCGGGCCCCCTCCCCTTGCCCCGGCCTGGAGCGGTGCCCTCYGCCCCCGCCGCGACCCAGCCCAGGGCCTCGGGGCGCTTCACCCCCTCCGGGGGTGGGGAAGGGCCTGAAGGGGATGGGGGGGACAGGGGGAGCCCCCCAAACCCGCTACTGGGGGGGGCCGGGGGGGGCTCCAGGCCTCAGCCGCGGGCTCTGTGGAAACCCAGCTGGAGGAGCGGGGGTGACCGAAAGAGTCTAGACAGGAGATTAGCGAGGCTGGAAACAGCAGGAAGAGGCCAAAAGCGCCTTATTTTAGCAATAATGGACCAGCTGCAGCTCCGGCAGCGGGGAGGCCACAGGGCAGCTCACCACGGGGGGGGGGCGGCCAGGGCCTGTCCTGTCCTCAGCCCACCCGGCTCAGGGGCACCGTGGCGGCCAGCTGACCCCCCTTGGAGGCAGCAAGCCCCCCACTCCGTCCTCCTCTTCCCCAGGCTCCCACCCCGAGGCTGAACGGGGCTGCAGTTCCCGAGGAGACGGACCAGCTCCACGGGGGTCTCCTCCCTTTGGCTTTTCCCCCCTCCACGAGACCCAGGCGCTTGCCTCGGCAGCCCCTCCGACACGCTCCTCCCGAGGAGAGCTCAGCGAGCGGCCGTGGCCCTTCCCCCCTGGATTAYGGATTAGCTGAGTTATTAACTAATAAGCAGGTCAAGTTATAAGATTAAAAATCCTCTTCATTCCCCCCACTCCGACCCCTTCATCTCCCCCCTTGTTTCCAGCTGGCAACCAGGACTGGGAGAAGGACGGGCCCGTTGCTACCCCATCCATCTGGGGCCTTTCATTCTCCGCCCAGAGCCGCCACGTGCGACAAATCACTTCGCCGGCATTTTCCTCATCCGATAGATTAAAATCAGCCACATGCACCCAGCAACATCAATACAAAAAGTTGACCGAGCCTGCGTCACTACGGTACAGGTCCATCGCACTTGTCACATACTGACAGAAAAAAACAGGATTAAAATATGCATCTTCCCAAGCACCGGAGGTACCAAAACACATACAGAAGGTGAGCGGCCAAACACGGGCGCCTCCATCCACAGAACTCGCAGTCCAGCCCCTCCCCAACATTCATGGGGAGAATTATTCCATTGCAGCAAAATTATTCCATTTTTTAATGACTTTTCTTGGCATCTTTACCCCCGACTGATTTACAAGGCTTTGGTGGCTCAGGGCAAGACCCGCAGTGGCTTGGGGTGTGCTCCGRGGTTAGAGAAGCAAGCTGTCTCAAAGCCAGGTGAGGAGACCAAGTGGCCTCCTCCTCCCTGCTGGAATTACCAGCCAGAGGCTTTGGCCAGGCACTTTGGCCCCGGAGTTCATGCAGTGCTGGGCGAACAAGCCCAGGTGGAGAGGATCCTGGATACCCGCTGCCAGCATTCAGCTGCAACTGTTCCCAGGATTAACCTCTGGATCCTCCGGTTCCTCGCCAACCCTGATGCTACCCAGCCCTGGATGCAGCTGGGAGGCAATTTTGGGGGCGAGGGGGAGCTGCCGCAGTCCTGAACAATGGTTTCGGGGAGCTGCTGACCTACGTCCTGCCTCCRGCACTGGAGCGAGCACATGCCGAGCACTGTAACACAGGATGGAGAAAGGAGACAGGGATGCTACGGGGCCTTTTGCACCAGGACGGAGTCACAAGTGAAGGATGGGAAGGTTTGGCCAGGACTGAACCAGCTCTAATTTGTGCTAGGTACCTTGATTGCATCTCCAAGAAGACGACAGCTGGCTGAGGAAGATGGGAGCAGAATCTTTTATGTCTTACAAACACAGAAGAGCAGCTGGTATTTCAGCAGCAGGGACGTGGCTGTCGCGATTGTCACATCCACCAGTGCCTTCACTCACCCCCCGGCCTGAGCCAGGACCTACATCACCTGCCTTGGGCTGGATCTCGCTGCAGCCTTATTCAAAAATAAGAGCCCTGCTTTATGTTGTGTTTTTCCCCCCTATTTTTTGGCTCAAAACGTCCTCAGGTAGTGCTGATGGTTTGAGGCAGGCRTTACCCCAGGCATCTCGGTCTCTACTGGGGGATCTTAAGGACGGGGAACAGGATCCATCATCTGCACAGCAGGGCAGATCTTCACCCTGGAGACTTCACTGCTGTCCTGGAAACCCGCACAGAGGCACTTCTGCCACCATCAAGTCCAACGGCTTTTGATAACCCTTTGAACTTGCTGTCTGCCTCCTCCTTAGTGCACGCAGGGCTACACCAATGCTGGGGCAGCTACAGAGGMTGGGCAGGGGGATGCAGGGGCAGAAAACAAGGCAGCAGGTAAACATCGCTCAAAATTTTCAGCAGAGATAGCTAAGTGTTTTTTTTCCTCCCTAAAACATGCAGAAAAGAATCCCACAGACCAAGCTAGTTAGCTATTTCTTTATCCAACTCTGCTTCACTCCATGTTTTGCTCCAGCTTTATACGACTAAATCTGTATATAAAGTTCCTGATGACCTTACACTTGCAAGGGAAGGATGGCACCACAACCACACCCGCACACACACAGCCAACACCATTTTCGGGGTGGGTGGAGAGGAGAAAAACAAAGTCACCACCTTTGTCTAACAGATGCATTGTAATATTAAATGAAAGCTTAACAAAAATCTTTTAAGAAAATCCCTCCCAGCCCTAGCCTACCACTCCATCAGCACAGTACATAGCATATTTGAGACCTGCTCAGCTCAGCACGTGCCTGAGCACCAGTTGGCTTTGTTAGGCCAGTTTCATTCACGTTCTCTTGCCAGTCTGCGAGCGTCACGGGAGCTGATGCCGCTCAGAAAAGCAGAGCACGCCTGCCATAGAAAAAGCCCTCATGCAGGTCTTAGGTCCCAATGGCAAATTTCTACCGAGAGCTACACGAGAGCGCGACCTGGTAACTTCAAGCCTCAGAGCTCCAGCAATTAAGCAGCACGTTACCATCAACGGCCGTTTAGATGCCGTCAGAGCAAGGAGGTCCCCTGCAAGAAAGACAGCCGAGTAACCAACAGCTCGGGGTCTTTCCAGAGGGTGCCCAGGAGTTTCCAGATCTCTGCTCGTGTCCTTGTGCTGGAAGCGAAGGGTCTTCATGCGCGACAAGAGGATCGTGGGTGTTCCTCATCCTGTCCCCTCCTATTTTAAGATGATGTGGTAGCTATCATTGGTTTCAGCTGCAAAAGAAGCAAAGCTCATGAGTCACCTGCAACAGCAAAGCAATCCGCTGGGTTGAGCAGATCTGACACAAGAGCTCCCCAAGAAGTATGGAAGGGAAATACGGAGCCCGGGCATTTACACACCTTTCATGGTGTCCAGAACGAAACAGGATTCGTCTTGGAAGTTCTGTATCATCTGAAAGAAGCCACAGAAGCCAGCTTAGTCTGAGGCTGTATTTAAACACACAGAAGTGCTTCACAGCCCTAAGTGAAGGCTTTGTGTTCTGCCATTCAGCAATGGGCATAGATTTAGAGTACCGAAAGGGCTAGAAGCTGCTCAGGCAGGAGCTTAGTGCTCTGGGAGGCAGGAAAGGCACCAGCCATAAATATTTATTCCTTCCTCCAGCTCTCCAGAACTGAAGAACCAGCAAGCCGAGAGAGAAACCATCGGATTCTGGGATGCAGGTCTGAAAGCAAAGACCTCCCACAGCAATTCCCCTCCTTGTTTTCATAGCAAAGCTAGAAGAAACCCAAGCATGAAGGAGGGTGTGCACCCAGCCTGGACTAGCTCAGGGAGAACTGTTCATGCCTGATAAACCTCACGGGTTTAAGTGAGGTGCCCCCGGCAGCAGAGCAGCATCCCCAAGCGCCAACATCCTTGGCTCTACAGGCTTCAACGATTAACTCTGACCCTTTGGAAACCAAAGGCGACTGAGCAGGGCCCTTCCTGAAGACCTGCCCGGGGGACCCGTTCCCCGGGGATCTGCACAACCTCCACAACAGAGCTCAGAGCACAATCAGACATGAACCAGCTGAAGCAACCCAGCGCAAGAGGTCGAAAATAAGGAGCACCCAGAGGCTGTTACCTCGTCACTGATCAGCACGTGTATCCCCGTCGGACCTTGCTTGTAAATCTGGCTGATCTGTTGGGAAGAGATGCTGAAGAGCTGGGCCAGCTTTTCCGTCAGTTCCACCGCCGTCAGTTCCTCCAGATAAATAGCATGGTACACTGCGAGGAGGAGAACTATTATAGCTAGATGCCAAGTGCAGTTTCGATGTCTACACTGTGGATGCAGAGACGCTTCAGCTACAGCAACGCATGCTAGCCTAGGGAGAGGATGCTTAGAGGAGCGCTGCAAACAGGCTGCTCTCTGCCCAGGAACATCACAGCCCCGTTGGGGAGGAACTGTGCACAGCCCATCTATCGAGTGTTGCTTTTCAGCAGGTAACACTCGCTCTGCTGTGTTCACGCAGCTATCATCTTTCCAAGCCGAAGCTGCTACATCTACATGTAGCGTGTCTCTGGTGTCCGCTCTTGCTACACGGCTGCAGCGTGCCCTGAGCTACATAAGCATCAGCTCCACAGTAACTTGGCCATCATCAATGTCCTGCAATTTATGCAGTCCTTGCCCCAAAAAGCTTCTATTTTGACTAGCATCAGCCGAGCAGCATTTTGTACCATTCCTGGTGGTTTTCAATCCCAGCAGGATGGAAACGCCGCCCTAGCACCTCCCCAGAGCCCCCCCTGTTCTCCCACTCCCACAAGGCAGGTCCTGGGGGGAAGCGAGAGGATCCGAATTGGAGCAGGGCAAGGAAAGGACGAGCTGTTTGCTTTTGCACTTGCCGCTCCAATCACAGAGGTGGATAAACCGGCGCCTGGCTGCTCCACAAATGTAGGTCACTCATTGTTGTCTGGGCAATGCTGGATTCTCGCAGGAGCTATCATTTGTCAGCTCAGAGCAGGCAACATGCCGACAGTCAGATTCTGCAGCCACCCATTCGGTGGGCAAGGAGAAAAATCAGCTGGGTAGGACCAGGGCAAGTAAAAAGGGTTCGCTGCGATCTTTTGGCACCCTTACCAAAGGAGAGCGTGCACAACCCCTCGGTTTGTGTACAGAGCCTGCATTAGATTGCAGGTGAGCTCGCACATGAGCTCGCTGCCTCCTTGAAGAAGTGAAGAGACAAGCATGACAGCAGCCAACGTGAGGCATAGCAGCTGAAAACAAAAGCCACAGACCCTCTTCGAGCTGCTGTGCGGGCTCAGTGGGCTCTGGTAACACAAGCAGCTCTGGCTGCAAGAGGGGCCTTTCGCCAGCCCAAAACCCACAGGGCAGTGGTATGGGGATGAGGGGATCGGAGGCAACTGGTGCTGAGCACCCGTGGGCAGCAGCAGTGGCGGGGCTGGAAACAGCCCCCCCCCACTTCTGTTTGCTGAACCTCCCGGCTGTTCCCCCTCGCCCTGTCGGCAGCAACCCAAGCCCACGTGCCCCCAGCCAGGCTTTGAAGCCCTTACCAAAAAAAGTACTGGTTACTGTGTCCCCGTCCTCGTGTTTCTGCTGGAGATCCCTCAGCTGCTGGGACTCCTGACAGACGTAGATGGTCAGTCTGGGCCGCACCATCCTACGGACAGAGCACTGAGTGAACGCCATTGGATTTGCTCAAGGACACCTCTAGTTCCCGACACTTTGCCAGCGTTTTTCCCTCCCCATCCTCAGAATGGAATTATCCTCAGAAGGAAAAGAGGAGATCAACGAACTCATCTCGAAGCAAAACCATCGTGGTCGTTCCCTTCTTGCAAAAACCTTTGCTGCGTCAGCAAGAAGGGGACGAAGTCAGCAAGGAGACATGGTGCCAGCTGGCTACCAAGCAGCTAAATCGGATGGTTCACTCCCGAGCACAGAGCAGCCACGGTTCAGACCGAGCTCTGCTGGTAACACGCACGCTCCTCTCATTCAGAGTCTCATTTTGCAGTGCAAAAGCCGGCAGCGTCTCCCGTCCTTCGTGCCCTTCTCCCCAGCACAGCGCAACCACGTTTCCCCGCTATCTCCTGAGCCATCGGAGGCAGTACATTAACCCCCTGGAATGCTTCCCACCCGCGCAGCTCTTCCTGCCCCGTATCAGAGACCTGTGCCGATGCCTCCCCAGACCTTCCCTCCGGGATACAGCCCACCCCGTGCCCTGTGCCTCTCCGCCTGGCTGCAGCGGAGCCTTCTGAAATGCTCCAGCTCAGACAGAAGGTCAGTTAAACACCAGTCCCTGCTTCTTCAGGGAAAGGTGCAAAGGAATATTCCCTTTCTGGGAAGGTAATTCCACTGAGAGGCGGTTCAGAGGATGGAGGAAACAAGTACTGTATCGGCAAGACTTTCTGGCTTGTGGCTTGGTTCTCTGACACTCAAAGAGAAGGATGATTTCTAATGCTTCTCTCCCACATGGAATTTTTTTCCCCAGATTGTCTCTGGAGTGGTTACCCTGCTGGCTAAGTTACCAAATTTGACTGAAAGAGGTTCAGGAAGGTTAATGAAACTCTGTTCTCTCTAATAGCAAGAGCCAAGTAAACAGGCTAAAACAAATACAATTTACCTACCATCCACAATCAGCTTTTAAGCAAATAACATACCGTCCTTTTAACGCGTTGAAGAGCCTGATGCCATCCGCAGGGCCGCAGATCTGGATAACGTCTTCTCTGGTCAGCTTCAGTAAGTCTGCACCTACAGTTTCAAAAATCAAAACGAGAGAAAAGTCACACAATCCAGTCCAAAGTGTCTGGGATGGGAGGCTCTGGGCACCGCAGCTGTGCCGGCTCCCCCTCCTCCCGCTTGCAGAGCTCACCCCATTCCCAAATTGCTTCTGCCTTCTGCTAACAACCTCCCCCTGCTTCCCCCAGAAGGACGCTCGCAAGATTTTCTTCCAGACTGGTTTTGCAAGAGTGTGTTTCGGTACAAGCCTGTGTCCCGCATTATCATTTACAGCCGGCTATCCTGCACCTCGGTGACCCTGGATAACGGAGACCGTATCACCAGGGAAGGAGAGGAAAATAAAACGCGAAGCATTTCTTTACACACAGTGCTTTCCCCCAGATCAGCATTTCTAGCTTGTTTTAAGATCAGAGGGTGCTGCGAGCTCTTGGAAGAGAAACCACCCCAGTCCCCACTATTTTGCCAGTTGAGAGCGAGGTGAGAAACGAAGAACACAGCTTTCAGGGAGCCACATTTTATTGTGTTACAAAAAATACGAGATTTTAGAAAACACTTATATTCGCAATGGTAACATGAAGATAGCCTCAGGAGCAAGAGGAAGCAGAGCAACTTGGCACAGAAAAGGGGCAGACATGGAGGGGATGTCGTAACCTACCTGAGAAGTTTCTGAAAAGCCGAGAAAAAGTGGAGAAGCGGTTTCGGTGCAGCCACTGCTGGGCCTCCTGGGGTGTGCTGGTGGGCAAGAGGTTCTGCAACGTAGGAGAAGAAGGGTCACAGCCTCAGAGGTGACGTGGAAGCATTTCCACTGAAGAACGAGCACAGGTCAGCTCAGTCAGTGTTTATAATCACAGTCTTAAATTGAGACCCTAGTGAGCCAGGCTCGCAGCACATGCACAATAAAGGCTGCAGCCTGGACAGGTTTTGATTTAAAGGGCTTCAGAGGGATAGAGAAAGAGGAAGGAAGCAAAGGGGAAAGCACAGTGAAGATCAAGGCAGTAAGTAAAGGTCACAGCGAGCTACAAAAAGCTTGCTCACAGCTCCGCATCGCTGTACTGGACATTTTTCAGCCTGTCGCCTCTTTTTCCAAAGAGGAGTCAAAAAGAAGTTATAACTCCCCAAAGATGTTAAACTAGAGCAGTCTCTTCCCCAGCAAACTACAGCCACCCACGAACCCGCCCCCGCTCCATCCCAAAATCCCGTTTTCTGACCTGTGCACCATCCTTACCACAAGCATAAGCTCTGAGGTGTGACTTACATCTGCGATCGGAGGGGGTGGCTCGGGCTGATGGTTTGGAGAGCCATTGCTAGGTTGGGGAAAAAGAGCCAGACAGAGCAGAACACGAGGTTAGCGCCGCTCCACCCCTTCCAGCACAGGATCCCGGCAGGCAGCAACCACCACCCTCCAAGTCCCATAACCAAGACCACCGAAACACAGGGACAGACAGCTAGGTGGCTGCGGCAATACCGTCATTGTTGCAGTGCAATACTTTGCAAGAACAAACTGCTTGTGTTGGAGTATTAACGCAATGGGGAAAGGCAGAGCGAAGCAGGCTGGAAGCTGAACTGCTGCTCAAATGCACCCAGGCTTCTCATGCAAGAGCTGAGCTTTGAAGCAGCCAGGAGAGGTAACAGCGCTCAGCTTCGAGGGCTTTAATTTGATTTTCCCCCACTGACACAGCCTCTTAGGCTGCTTCCACCCCCCTGTACACCTTGGAACCAGGCCCTTCCTTTTGCTAGCAGTCACTGCCAGCTCAGACACATCAACCTCTTGTGCAAGGCAGAAATCGATAGCCACCGAGCCTCTTCTCCAGACTTACCCTTCGCCAATGGAAAAACTGCTGTGGGAACTGTTGAAGCCAGGGGATGGCGCGTTATTGACATACGTTATCTCTGGCCAGGGAGAACACTAGAAAGGAAAACCCAGAACAGTCACAGGATTGCTTTGAACAAGTGCACACATCTGCTMTGGTCAGCACAGGTTAACAGCTATTTGCTGACCGACAACTGACTATGAAACAGAATTAAAGAATAAAGTAGGGGATTAAAAGAAGCCATGCCAATTCACTGCAGATGGTCTCAAAGCTCAGATTTAGTGATTCTTAATCTCAAAAGGCCAAAAGTCACAGAATTCAAACACAGTGAGATCTGGGATCTAAACCATCACTCTGGCACTGGGCTGACACACACGGTGCCCGCCAGCCTGGGCACCTCCGTGCAGCAAGCCACGCAGCAGAACGAGCCTGAATCAGGCACTGATGAGCGTCCCCGAATTCACCCGGGGCAGGACGAGGGCTCCCTCCCCAGGGCTGTTCAGCATTGACCCTTCAGACAATCGCATTTGAACAGACCAACACTTTCACTAGCACAGGGAGGAAACAACGGKGTTTTCTGCCAGCTCACAACCTCGGTGGCCAGTTGCCACACGGGCAAAACGAAGCTTGCMGGGAGAGGTAAAAATCTTTTATCAGATGATCTATTACAGTGGGGGAAAAAAACATCACGTTTCCAGGCACAAGAGCCCTTTTTCAGGTCTAGTAAGAAACACCTCCTCTGCCTACAAAATTTATCTTGCTTTTGTCTTGCAGCTATTAACAACTTGGCCAAACGTTTCACAGCAGAACAGCCAGTTCCTTGCCACCTGCGAGCAAGGGAAGCCAGGTTTCCTTAAAACAACGATGCCAGCCACTGCATGAAAGAGCATCCCACCTCTGTGAGTATCGTAGTTTCGTAGGAAGGCTGGTATTTCTCTTTCTCATGAGGTGTTCGCTTCTCCATCTTTTCCCTGTCCGTCTTCTGCTTCCGATCAGCTCCTTTGGGCTGGAAAGGAGATATTCCTGTCAGAACAGCAGCATGGAAGGGCGGCAGCAGACGGTTGGATAGATGTGCAAGAAATGCAAGAATCAGAAAAGGTGACTCATCCTTCTACTCACCCACTTGTTGCTTTACAGAGGGAAAAGGAAGAGGGCTGAGACTATCTGCACAGAGAATTAACTATGGCGACAGTATCGCTTCTGTAACAACCCCAATATCCTGATCTACCCACACCCCTAAAATGGGGCCCAGAACATCTGAACAAGGAGGTGAAACATTTTTTGGAAGAAACTTCTCCCGACAGCRTATGTTGGCTCAAAGGGGACAAAGGCCAGTTTCTGGTGTCACACATCTGAGCTGCATCTTCTGCACCTTCATCAACCACTTTGAGAGGCATCATTTCAGTGGCACAAACTGCACCAGAAGATGAGGGAGCTCAATTATGTCCTTGCCTTTGCCATGACCTTGAAAAACCATGCACTTTCTCATATGCAAGATTAAGATGATTTTACTCAAAGCCCTGGGGGAAGCAGCAAGTAAGAGAGCACCATTATAACCACCAAAGCTATCCCAGTGCTGCCCTCGGCAGAACTCTGAAGAAATCCCCTTAAAACTTGGCTGTGCACGGGCTCTGCCTTGGATCCTCTCCCTGCGCTCACAAGTGAAAGGAATTTGGCCTTGGTGGACCAACACAGCTGCCTGCCAACATGCGGACACCTCCCGAGTGGATGAGCAGCATCCGTGGCACTGGCGGGGAAGCTTTAGGACTGCAAATACAGCTGGGTGCCACAGCCTTCCCGCTCCCCCAAGCTCCAAATTTCTTTTTCTCTGGACAGCAAAACTGAGACCTGAACAAGCTACCACCATGCTCTGAGCTGGGCGAGGAGTGCTGCTTAGCTGTGGCTTGACTAGCCAGTTCCTGCCATGAAAATCTGATGGTTGCTCTTATCTTTCCATGGTCAGCGCTGCTGCTTCTGGTGGCTAGAAAGGATCTGTGCTCCAGACACTGACAAGAGTGGGTAAGGGGCCCTCAGCAGCTATTTTGAAAGCACCAGCTTTGAGGGGCAGAGGGGAGAAAGGAAAGAGCAGGGGAGGAGCCCAAATCACATTAACCCACGGACAAAGGACACCCCACGGCAAACAGGTCTCACACAGGCACAGGGAAACACACACACGGCGCTGAGCCTGCCTCCCAAACAGCAGCCCCAACCCCAGGAGAGCGGCTGCGTCAAACGAGCAGGAGATAAGGCTGAGACCACCGGAGACCATCCTCTGCAGGGAGACCATGCCCTGAAGCCACAGCTTCACTGCTTTGGGTTTTCCTGGTTCAAGATCATCAGAGCCAAAAAAACCCCACCCCATCCCCTGGCACAAAGAGCTGAAGCTCAGTAGAAACGCAGCGCCAGATGCCTTGCAATCTCACCATCCTCCAGGTGCTTGTTTGCGACCAGCCTTATCCCTTAACTCCCAACTCCGCAGCCATCCGCTTAGGCTATTTGCATTGAGATACCAGCCAGAGCTCAAACAAGCCCTAACAAATCACACCCCTGCCTTCGAAATGTTGTAATCCAAATAGGCAAAAGAGAAGAGAGAGAAGGGGAAAGATGCCAAGTCAATAGCAGCAGGGCACGCTGCCCGATATCCCCCAGCAACTTCACGGCAAAACTGCAAAGCAGCACAGACACCCGGCCAGGCAACCGACCCCGCTGCGTGCCAAGTGCCCCTAAAGGGAGAAGAACAGAGGAGCCACGGCCAAGATTTTGAGTGGTGTTACTGGGAGGACGGGGTAACAGAGGCAACCTCAGCGTACCAGACAGCGCGGGCACGGTGTGTCCCCACTTATTCCTGGCACAGCCACCCCTGCGGCATGACACCTGGGCATTGCTGCATGCACAACCCTTCTCAGCCACCCACGCCATCATGCTGCCGTGGCCGCCAGTGGCAGGTCGTGGTTTTGGGTTTCTGCAAACGATTCGCAACAGGGACCAGGCACCTGCACTGCTGGAGAGGCCGGATCCAGATGGACCATCAGATGCAGGTAATAATAAAGTGAGGAATTTAGACAGACACCAAAGCTCCTTGGAGGATCTCCCAAGCTGATAAGACTCAAGACTAAACGTGGGAAATTTCAGACAGAGGCAACACAACCCATGTTCTCCCTGTACGTTGTTCTTGGCTTACTGGTTTTGTAGCCTCAACGGCATCCAGACTCAATCGACAGGGAGGAACCAGTGGAGAATGGCAATGCAAGACCAGAAGGACCGAGAGGCCCTTTTGCAGGCAAGCTCAGCCATGGTCCTGCACCCGTGATATTCGCTGGTGCCGCAGCGTGAATTGGGACTGACTCCCAGTTTGTTTCCTAGCGGGGAAAGGCCACCAATGGGCCGAGGTACCTTGAAGACCTTGATCTGGCAGCTGGCAGAATGCAGGTGCTCCGTGTACTCCCCATTCTCATTCTCCTTAAACGTGTCTATCTGGACCCGAAAAGGTACCCCCTTCTCTCCTCCGTGCTTCCGCATGGTGAACTCCGTGCTGATACAGTGAACCTGCGGGAAGGCAAGGCATCCTGCGGTTAGTAATTCTGCCGTGTTTGACTGACCACAAAACTTCCCATTCCCCTTGTGGGAGCCGGGACGGCGCTGGCACAAAGGGCAGCCTGGTGAGAAGGGCAAAATACAGAGCTGGGATGGAACCACACCAAGTACCCCCAGCATTAAGGAGTTAAGGGGATGCCACAGCAGAGGTGGAGCCACATTCTTCCAACAAGTTTTGCAACCTCTTAATGTTACAAGCAAGCCCTGGATCAGCAGGGCAGAGAGTTCGGCTGCACCAGCCTCCACACGCTGCAGTCTGTTATTCTAGGCGGGAGGGCCAGACTTCCAAGAGGTATTTCAGGCAGCTGGCGAGATGTGCAAAAGCATCTAAGCAAGATGGAGACCCAAATCACAAAACCAGCAGGACCTAAACCACGACAAAAACGTGTAAAACAACTTATTGGTGGTCAACTGTGCCTGTGTCTTGCTAGCGCATGAACTGCTGCTCTCTTGCATTGCCTGAGACAGGAGGTAGGTGTATTTTATTTGACATCCTTCTACCACTGTAGCATCTGGCTGCTATTTCAGAGCTCTGAGCCAAAAAAGCATCTCTCTCCCCCTTGGAAAACTTTTATTTTTTCCCCTAGGCACCCACAACATGAGTTTTCCCACTTCTCCTCTTTTACCTGGATAAACACAGAAGTCCTCTTTGAAGGATCCCATAGAAACTCCACTGTATTGAGCTGGGTTGGGTTTGCTCTAGGGTCAATGATGCCCACGGACATTGGGATATCTGTAGGGGCACACATGGAGAACAAGCTGCGGTTTGTAGTAGGAGAACGAAGAGATTCACAGGGAACATATGGAAGAACCAACCATGTCTCTCAAACATGCAGAATCGTGACAGCGCTTTGTCCCTTAAAGTCAAGGGACCGGGAGCCCGACTGGAGGCACTTCAGGCACCCACATCTCCTCCAGCCCCAGCCAAGATGCTGCCATGGGGACTCACCTATGTCCAGTATCCTGTCCCCAGGCCTGTTCCACCGCCAGCCCTCCAGCTGCTGATGCTCTGTGTACTGCAGCCGCCGGTCATGAAACACCACCCGGAATATGCTCTAGAGGGGAGAAACAGTCAGTGCCTGGAGCTGCCCCAGGAAACCTGACAGTCTTCAAGCTGCGAGGCATTTCCCAGTCACAGAGGGGAGCACAGGGGCCTGAAGGCTTCATGAAGAAGCCAAAGCAATAAAAGAAAGCCCAGAAGGACCCTTGGGACAGAAGCATGAAGGCAGCAGCTCATCCTTCCTGAATATTAAGCGATCAGCAATCGCCTCTTGGCTTGACCCCAGGCCCCATGAGACTGGTGGGACACCACCAGTCGGGCTGGTCTCAACAAGATGGGAGAAGGGGAAAGGGAAAATAAACCCCCAACCAAGCCAGACCTATCCCACACACGCTGCCACAGAGGCCGCTGCAGGAACGCAGGACAAGACCTCGCTCGCTGCTCCCCACGGCAGGGGATGGCCCCAGCTGGACACGCGTACCCATGCTCTCTGCTTACCTTTACCAGTTTCCCATTTATCTCCGGCAGCTCCCCAATTTTCCTGTTGTCCAGCATCCGGATTTCATAGGACTGCCCTGAGGGAAAGAAGACAAGGGCATCTTGCGGTTAGTCGGGGCTGGACCTTCGCTGCCATCCCTCCGCTGGCATTCTGACATCTTCTTCTGCCACGCTAGACATGCCACTTGATCTTCTTGCCATGTTTTAGTGTGGGGTCATACGAGCACAAGCCATTAGAGCCACAGCTCTAACCCCCCTCTCCAGGAACAGATAATCCTCCCCCTTCCTGCAGCAGTACTTTCCAGGAATTACCCTTATTAACCCAAGACCAAGGGAAGAAATYGATTACACAAGCTTCATCTCGCTTTGGTCACGAACCCTGATCTTCCAGTTCTACTTGAAAGCAGCGGGTACAGCTTGAACCTGTAAAACACACCTGTTGCAGAGCACCCCAGGACGGATACACCAGTTAACCCCCTTACGTCGTGCAGATTTTAATTAGGTTAAATCCTACAGGCGATTCACCRCCGTAAGCAGAGGGCAGGCAGCAAGGCGAAGGAGGTGGCACTTCCAAAGAGGAGCAATCTGGGGTTTACTATCGAGGCGCTTTCCATTCCCAAGGGGAAATTCCCAAAGGCAGAATTTTATTTTTTAGGGTGTTTACCCAAGGCGCACACGGCCTGTGGAGGGCACGGGGCTTCTCTCACCTTGGTTGAGATAGGTGAGCGTTTCATCATGGAGCTTGACGGCGGGGGAAGTGGCGGCACACAGGACGTACTGGAAAGGCAGAATCTTGTTCTCGTTTTCAGGAGGCAAACTTGATTCTTCCTGCTTGAAGATGGGCAGGGCAAGGACATCGCTGCGAAGAGATTTGTCAGACAGATTCATTTCAGCTCTGGCTACAGAGAGATGATGCATTTGGTATTTAGTTCCTCCTCCTGGGAAGAGCTTTGAGCTTTTTTTAGTTCAAAAACCCCACATACCCTGACATCTCTCTGCAGAACTGCAAAGGAGCATTAAAGCAGACCGAGTAGTCTGAGAAGAGGACCTGACACCTGCTCTTGCTAAAGCTTTTTTCAAGTAAGCCTCCCTGTCTACCCAAAACCCACACATTTCTTGCTTCAAAGCTGAGAGACAACAGAGTTGTGTTTCAGACTGAAGCCCAGCTCCTCTGGCAGCGCGACTCCTGCGCCACTTGTGCATCAGCGCAGAGCAGATGCATGCAGAACGACATCCGTGTCACACTGATAAACACCCGTCCTCTTCCTCCTGCTCCCAGCCCGCTCACCTCTGCCAGCAAACTGGCCCCTAACCCTTTCCCCTGCTCCAAGCAGAGCAGCCAGGAGCTCATTTACCCTCCAGGAGAGGCTTGGCAGGAATTTGAAGTCTTGCTCAGGTCAAGGTCGCCGATTTTTTCGCCATCGCCTCCTCTGTGCTTATAAAAGCCCCCTCACTACCCCAGCAAACAGGGGTGTCAGCCAAAGCAGAGGCAGAGACCTCGGGGCACATCAGACAGCGGGGAACACACAGTCAGAGCACCGAACCCTCCCCCCCGCAGCCATAACCTGCTGCACGATGCACACAAACATCTCAGTGGAGCAAATCCTGCAGGCTCCGACACAGCAAGAGCCCTCCTGGCACAAAGGCAGCAGGAGGGGGACCCCCAGCTTTCCCCAAACTCATAGACAGGCCCCTAGACCCAAGAGCCCTTTGTGCTGAGCACCACACAACCAGCCAGCCCTGACCCAAACCGAGAGCTTGAGATGCCCATGGACGTCAGAAGATGCTGCACGTCACTGGCGGCACAGCCCACACTGTGGGTCCCCACACCAGGTGGAGCATCATCGAGGTGGAGCACCCCAAATCTAGCTGGCTCCAGACGAGCCGCTGTGACACACAGGGACGTGGAGGTCCCTGGTGTGGGATCAGGGGAGGGTTGGTGGGATAGCGGGGAGGTCTGGTGGAGTGGTGGGGAGGTCTGGTGGGATTAACCTGCAACAGCCCAAGCACCTTCCTGGCTATCAGGTTATACAAGATGAGTTATACAGGAGCTCCATACCATGCCAGAGAGCAGCACGGAGCCATTTCGGCTGGCACGAGCTCAGGCTCATCATCCTCTGGATGCTGTCACACCACTCTCGGCGCTGGCTGGGAAAAGCGAGGGTGTTCAAACCCCGTGCTACCAACTTTTCCCAGGAGAAAGATGTCTCCAGGTCACTGCAACTACGCAAAAAGCTCGCTGTCTCCATTCCCCCGCAAACTCGGACACTTCTTCATACTCAAAAGGCCACGTGGCAACAAGAACTTGCTGAATAACGTTACTTTAAAAACCATCAGCGATACCCCTGAGCGTACAGGCACGTATTTAATAGAAATTGTTTCAAAAGCTGACTCTCAGTGGTTATTTTGAGCCATAACAATGGCCAAGAGCAATTATTCTGTAGTGCATAAACCAGAACATCCTCCCACCCATCCACACATGCAGAGCCTGGAGCAAAAGCTGAGCCCGGGCAAACGCGCTTGAGCACAGATGCAACCGCAGAGCTGCTGATCGGCTGCCGGGGCCACCCAGTGCCATCCCACCCCCCGCAGGTGAAACGCGGCATGGGGCAGAGCTATTTGGGTCCCTTCGAAGGGTGGTAGTGAAGCACTAAGCCCTGATGAAGAGTGAGGTTGCCTGCCGCKCCTGTTACAGGCTTTGGGCTCACGGGAGTGCAAGGAAGAAGGAGTTAAGTCAGATATTTTTTTTTTTCTTTCCTTTAGTTGAACATTAAAAACCTTTCCCAAGGAAAAACTGGACTTATCTGGCCAAATACCAGCTCCCACCCTAACAGGGCTTTAACCCTTTGGTCTCAAGAGACCAAATATCCACCCTTCCTCCAGCACTGTGCAAGTAACACCTATCACTGCTGCCCAAACCCGAGCAGGAGAGCCCTTCCCCGCCCAAATCCCAACTTATCAGACATTACACGATGCCCCAGTCTCGGCATCGACGATGCATCAAGGCGCGTGTACACAATTAGGCAAATTACACAACCCGGAGGACGAACTTCCCTGCAGCTCCATCTCATTAGCAGAGGAACGGCATTTCCTCCCGCAGAAGGATTTCTTGCCCGAGCAGGCTGCCGAGGCAGGATGAAGCACGGATGTTACCGATCCCTGTAAGAAGGTGCGAGGATGGGRAAGACCAGCACTAACCTGCTGCGCCCAGACAGACGGGAAAATTAATTTAAAGGCTACGCCCTGCACAAATTCTCCCAGGAGCCGAAGGAACGCAGGATGCACTTCTCCCGCACGCATGAGCGCTCGTTTTCCTCGTAGGCTTTAACATGACAATGCTTCAATCCCACGTCTGCGGCCTCGGGAGACCCCGGTTTTTGCTTTTTCTTTTGCTTTGCCTCACACAAAAACACTCTGGGTGAGAAAGAGGCAAAGCTCGACTGTGACCTCCCCACATGGAGAGCCAGCACATCGCCGTCATCCCGGCTTTCACTCACTTTTCATGTGTACGCAGAGCTCTCACGCGATGCTGGATCCACATTACGCAGCACAGCAGTCTGCTGTAATATCACAAGCTGCTTTTCAGGGCTCCAGAAGCTCCACACGGCCACGAACACCGCTTGGACACCCGCTAAGAGGAACGGCAGAGCCGTCCCTGCAAAACCTCCCCAAATCCAGCCTCTAGACTTGTGTTCGCTAAGACCCTGCATAACCATGACCCGAAATCCACGTTTTATTGCAAGCTGCAAAAGGGGAAAAAACTTAGGGTAGTCGCATCCCTGTATTTCTGGAACAAGAGTCCAACCCAATTAATCAGGAGTAATCATCAAGCAAACGACAGTTTGCTTTTGCAAGCAGCTACTGGGGAGGCAGAGCTGCTTTCGGTGCAACTCTGCACACGCGGACAGGTCAGCAGAGCATCGCCGCGACACCCCTGCCTGCGGGGAGCGATCCTTCGTCGCTGCAACGGCCACGGGTTTTGCTAAGAGCCCCTTGGCTGGGACCTCCAGTGTCTGTGCTATAGGACCCAGGTAATAGGGTCAGCTTTACGCGTTGCAAGGCGCAATAAAAAATTAAGTATTTGTAGAGACAACGTGGTTATAAAACAGCAAGGGAAAGCTCGGCAGCTCCTGGACCTGGCGTCTTCACAGCATCTCCAGGGGAAGGAAAACCTCAGCCACCTGCAAACGGCAGCAAAACGCTGCAGCCACGGCCATGACCTGCAAGGCAATTCACGGCAGCACAGAAAGCACTTTGTGATTTTGCCCCCTGCTAGTCTCCCACCCTGCCATCGTCCACCAAGCTCAAGAGCAGTCATTTTGTGGGTTGTCTGGGGAGAGCTGGGAAGCTGCGAGTCCTTCAGGTACCGATGTCCACGAGCAGTCCCCTGCGACGTCCCCATGATGCCCAGCGCGGCCAAACTGAGCTGCCATCAGCGTCTTTTTCTTTAGACAAACCCACACACGGTCCTGCCTACTCCAAAGGCACCTGGAGAAGTTCCTGCAACTCCTGGGGACACACCTCCCTTTAAAAAAAAAAAACAGTATTTCACTGTGCAATTTAACATGCTTTTGGGGAAAGACACTTCACTTAAGGCCTCTGGTTCTGGGGTGGGAGAGAATCTCCTGGAAAAGAGGGGAAAAAAATAATTACAGAAAAACTCTGCAGATGGAAGTATTCAGCCAATGCCCGATTATCACCTCCAAAGCCACCTCTGCTCTCCTAAAACCTAATTCCAGGGAACAACAGTAACGCTTAGAATTCAGGTTCGTTAACAAATGCAAAGCACAATCCTACCATGCAACTCAAACGAGAAAAAACTTCCAGCCAAGCGACAGCCCTCATCTCCAACCACCACCTACCAGCGCTCATTCCCAAGGTAGTAACGTGCCTCTTCCATAGCGAGAAGGGATGAAAGCGGAAAACCCCCACGAGGCAAGCACAGAAAAGCCACAAACACGCTCAAAACCCGAGGTGCCTGTTGAAACCTTTCCCCCCTTCCCACAACACGGAGAGAAAATGTCAGATGTCAGGACAGGAAGGTCGGCGCGCTCACCTACGGGGGCACATGCTCTATTTACGGGCAGCGTAGGTCAAGAAAAGTCTCCGAAAAAGAGAGTCGGGTTTCAGACGGCCAAGCGAGCCCCGCAGAGAGCGCAGCTCGGCAGCAGGTTGGGCTCACAGCAGYGGCACAGCCACCGCGTTGCTGACACGGAGCTCAAAGCCCTTTTGCACCGGTAATACCAGCGTGGAAAAGCTTTGCAGCCAGGTTGGTGCATGGCATGAGGACGCGCAGAGCTGCGGCCTCAGGAAACCTCCGCTCGAACCTGCGGCGCTGAAAACCTGTGCCCTGCTGGGTCAGATAAAGGATGTAAGCGCTTCAAAGCTGCAAGCTAACTGAAGATTTCCTCGTGCAATTAGAACTTTTGATGTACAGCCAACGAGTTTTAGCTTGGAAGAGGCAAGTCTATATGTTAAGATGATCCACGAGACCTTTGCTTGCCCTCCCTGAGAGGGGAGTGTTTGTGCACAGGACCACTCGCCCAAAAGGAAGGGGAAAGGGGAGGAAAAGGAGCTTCGAAGCTTCACAACTCCCCCCCAAAGCAAAACTGGACTTCCCACACACACGTTAAATTGGAAATTCATTCCCTCCCTCCCCATCAAAGGTAATGAAGGAGGAATCCCTCCTCCGAAGAGCTGCCGCTCACAGCGCTCAGTGTCGCTATTGCCAGGAGAGGTGACAGACGCGCTCCCTCCGAGCTCGCACACCTTTGGGACTTWGTTTTTTTTCCAAGCACTCCAATTAAACAAGCCCCAAGGGTTGTGACAGACCCTAACGGCGGGCAGGGATAACTTTGGGAAGGTGCTGGCTCTCCTCRTCCCTGGAAGGAAGGAGAGATGGAGGCTGGATGAGAAGAGCTGCTCTTCCACTTCCCCTGGAAAAGGGCAGTGGGCTGGAAGTTGCTTTCCAGCCTGTTTTACCGTGAGCAATCACTCGACGGGTCATTTTTAATTCTGACATTTACCATTTCCAGCTGCAGACCCCTCAGAAAGCCCCACTCTTGTGTCAAGCTGTCCTCTTGTGGCAACCTCCTCCTGGACGGCTTAACCTCAGCCCCAGCCTCCAGACCTTTCTTYGCCGCCTGCCTGCATGCCCAGCTCCTGCATCAGGTCTGCGGGGAGGGATCCATCTCGCCCTCCCTCCTCACTTCCAGCTGGAGGGGATCCCAGGATGAAAACAAGCGCAACAGAAGTCGCATAATAAAGCTCCCRCCCCAAATTACACCAAGGCAGCTCTCTCACAGATGGCACTGGATCTGCACCGGCCCATGATGGAGCTAATTAATCAAGGACAGCRGCAGGGAAGCGCGTGGCCGCTCACAAACCGACTCGGCAGACCCATCCAGTCCAACACCTCAAGCACGGGCTGCGCTTCCCCCTTATAAGTCATGCAGCCAGAAACAAGGTGTTATCTGGTCTCAAACGGTGAGCACAATGCAGCGCTTTGGCCTCGCCGCTGCACAGAGGCTCGGCCGAGCAGCTGGATGCCAGAGTCGGGATTGGGAGGGCAGAGTGGCGAAGCAAGCTGGGACCCATCTCCAGAGCACCAGCCACRTACTTGTGCAATACGGTTTGAGCATCCGACGCTACGAGGTCCCGATCGCTGCACTTGTGCACGGGGCGTTTGACCCCGTGGGGGTCCTGCTCCTCTCCTTTGCTCCCGGTTTACCTCAGAGTCAGGACAGAGCTAGTCTGACCCAAAAAAACCACGCTGGTGTTCCTCCGGCAGCGTAATTAATTAGGGCAAAGTATTGCTCCTGGGGCGATTACCATACGCTGCATAAAACCAAAGCAACCAGCCACAGGCTCTTCTAACCAGCAGTGGAGGAGAAGCGTGGGACTAACGCTGGATGATTTAGCTGCAGTTTGAGGACATCAGGAGGCCAAAGACCCACGACCTCGAGCACATCCACTCTCCAAAACGGCTGCCCAGCGAGCCCCCAAAGCCCTGAGCAGCCGACGGGCTCTTTGCAACCGCGACTCCATCCCAACTTCAAGTGGCCACCACCACGTCCCAGGGTTGGTGCTGGAGCCGAGCGCCCAGCTCCCTCCTGAACTGTCCCCTCGTGTGACACCGCAGCTGCCGAACGTGCTGGCAAGCAGCTTGGTCCCCCATTTTTAGGTGCATTTTGGGGCTCCTCAGCCCACCTCGAGCCCCCCCGGGGCGGCCAGCCCCTCTCCTGGGTGCAGCACGGACCCTTCAAGGTGGCTGGAGCAGCCGGAGCAGCCCACCTACCTCATGCTGTAGGCCCCAGCGCCCAGCTCCTGGCCGATGCCCGACAGGCTGGCGTCGAAGTCCTGCACCAGCCCGGACTCAATCACCTCATCCGCCAGCGGCAGCTTCAGAGCCCAGGCCATCCTCACCCACAGGCACGGGGCGCAAGCCCCGGGCGAGGGGGCCGCGTCCCCCGTGGGGGAGGGCAGCGGGGGGCTCCTCGGCGGGCGCCCCGGTGCGTCGCCCCTCTCAGCGGAGAGGTAAGCTCGCTCCCCGAGGGGGCTCAGCTGCGCTCCCCCCTTCTCCTGGGGGCACCGAGGCCTCCACCGCCCCTTGGGGGACCCTCTCCTGGGGTGGCTAACTTGGGGACCCCCAAGACCCACCGCAGGGGACTCAACCCCAAACCCACAGACACCCCCCCAGGCTGCTGCACCCCCCCCAGCCCTTCAGACCCCCTACCAAGGGGCCACGCTAGCCCCAAACACCCCAAGGCCCACAGACGCCCCCGAGGGCGCCTCACCCTCCGGGGACCCCAAATCCCTTAGCCCCCCTCCCAATGCACCCCCGGAGGACCCTGAGCCGTACTGACCCCCCCCCGAGGGGCTGCACCCCCAGGGGACCCCCCCAGGCCCTACAGCCCCCCCCAAAACCCTACACACACACACCCCAAGGGGCTGCCCCCCGCGGGGTCCCGCCAGGCCCTGCCGCCCCCCGACCCCCAAGGGGCCGCCCTGGCCCCAGAGCCCCCTCAAAGGCCAAACCCCCGCCCAGGGGCTGCCCGTGGCCGCCCCCAAGGCCCCGCGCTACCCCCAGGGCCGCCTTCCCGAGGGGCTGCACCCCCCGGGCCCCGCTGCAGAGGCCCCCCCGGCCTCGCCGCGCCCGCTGCCGCCCGCCGAGGGCCCCGGGCCGCGGCCCCCGCAAGATGGAGGCGGTAGCGCCGCGGACCCCCCGCCCCCGCCGCCAGCGGGGAGGCGGCCCCGCCCCGCCGCCGCGCCCAGCCAATGGGAGCCGCGCACCGCCGGGTGACGCGCGGCGGGCGGTAGCCAATGGAGAACTTCGCGCCGGGCCCGCCGCGCGGGGATTGGCCGGGGGGCGGGGCGAGAGCAGCGCGGCGTGGGGCGCTCGGGTCCGTGCGGCGCCTCCCGGAGGGTCCCGGGTTCGAGTCCCGGCCACGGCTCATGCGTGCGCTGAGTTGCCCGGGTCTCAGCCGGCAGCGGGCCGGGGGGGGGTGCTTTTCTCCCTCCCGGGGCTGCAGCGGGGATGGAGTGAACGATGCCGGCCCAGCTCCATCCTCGGAGCCACGTCCCCCAAAACCCGGGTGCTGGTGGCATGGGGAGCCATGGCAGGGTGCCAAGAGCAGCCCTCCCTCCGTGTCCCCCAGGATTTGGGGTGAGTAGGGACCCCCCCACCCCTGTTCCTTCCTCCTCCACTCTGGAAAAAAGGGGAAAGGAAAAGAAAAAAGAAAAATACTGTTTATTTCACACCACTACATCAAGTGCATCAGTCTGCCGTGTCCCTGGCGGGGCGACCCGGCGTCCCCTCCCCATCCCCCCCAACCTCTCCCCTCCAGCCGTCGCCTCTCCCAATCGCTCCCCGGGCGAGAGGGGGGCGAGGGATGGAGCCCCTCAATCCGCCTGGCCCCCGGGCTCAGGGTGGGGGGGCGGCAGGGAAGGGGTGCTGCCTCTGATATGGGGTTCGCCCCCCCCTCCAAACCCTCTCGGGACGGTGGGGAGCCTGGTGAAGTCCCCAACCACCATGCACAGCGATGTCCCCATGGTGGGGGGGGGTCGCACTGAGAACCCCCTYGCACCAGCAGGCACGAGGCGGAGGACCACTGAAATCAAAGTGGGGGTGAAATTAAATTGGGGCTCACCCCTAGCGAGCCGTGACGCTACCTCAGAAACACGGGAAAACGGCCAAAAAATGAAAATCACTCCATTTTTTTGGGGGGGGACACCACCTGGGGGGCAGGAGAGGCGGTGCGTGCAGGCAGGGGGTCTGTCACCACGCACGTTACAGGCAGGAGGAGGCATGAGGCAGGCATGACACCCAACGCAAACACGCTTAGGTCATGTGTGATGCGGAGGAAAGGGGCCAGACGGACACACAGACACACCTACGGGCACGGTGGGGTGGTGGAGACCCCAGCACCCACCGCAGGGCTGGGGGACAAAGTCGGTGGCAAAAGTGCTGATGGCAGGAGGTCGGGGTGGGCAACGGGGGGGACGTCCCCATCCCCATCCCCGATTTAGGGGATCTGAAAGACATTGAGTTTACTGGTGTTTTTGAGGGTCTGCCGGCGGTTGCAGAACCAGACGCGGACGACTTCGCGGTCGTAGTTGAGCTCCTTGGCGATCTCGGTGATCTCCTGGCCGGTGGGCAAGGCGTTCTTCTCAAAGTAGGCATTGAGAGCCTCGATGGCCTGGGGGGTGAAGGAGGTACGGCGCTTCCGTTTTTTGGAGGGTTCCCCCCCCACGAACTCCATCAGGTTTTGTTGCCCCTCTTGGTTACGGAGCTCGGCTTCGCTCAACCACTTCTCCAGCACTGGTTTCAGCTTCTGGGCGCTCTTGGGGGTGATGTCCAGCTTCTCGAACCTGCAGTGGGCACCGAGAAGCCCTCAGGGATGCGGCGAGGATGGGGGGGACACTGGGGGGGACACACTGTGATGGGGTTGGGGGCACCGCTGCCTTCGGTGGGCGAGACCACAGCGGGGAGTGATGCCACGGTGAGGAGCTTCGTGGGCAGCAAATCCCACCTGCCCTCCTTTTCTCCCATTTTCCTCCTTTTCTCCCATTTTCCTCCCTTTTCCTAATTTTCCTCCCCTTCTCCAATTTTCCTCCCTTTCCCTAATTTTCCTTTTCTCCAATTTTCCTCCTTTTCTCCAATTTTCCTCCTTTTCTCCAATTCTCCTCCCTTTCTCCACCTTTCCTCCCTTTCTCCAGTTCTCCTCCTTTTCTCCAATTTCCCCTTTTCTCTAATTTTCCTCCCTTTCTCAGATTTTCTTCCTTTTTCCCACTTCCCTCCTTTTCTCTAATTTTCCTTCTTTCCCTCAATTTTCCCTCTTTTCTCCAACTTTCCTTTCTTTCTCTAATTTTCCTCCCTTTCTCCCATTTTCTTCCTGTTCTCTAGTTCTCCTCCTTTTCTCCATTTTTCCTCCTTTTCTCCAATTTCCCCTCTCTTCTCCAATTTCCTCCTTTCTCCAATTTCCCTCCTTTCCCCCCATTTTCCTCCCTTTCTCTACTTTTCCTCCTTTTCTCCAACTTTCCTCCTAGTCCCTAATTTTCCTCCTTTTCCCCGATTCCCCCCTCCGGAGGAGGGCTCTGCAGTGACCCTGAGGATGCAGCCCCCGGCCCCCCGGTACCTGCAGATGGCCGACTGGCTGTAGGCAGGTCCCTCGGTGGCCGTCAGGGCCTGTCCCACCTGCGTCTGCGTCAGGCCGAGGGACAAGCGCCGGATCTTGAAGTTCTTGGCGAATTCCCGGATCTCCTCCAGGTTAATCCCGTCCTCCTCCACGCTGCTGTTGGGAGCCGGGGGCTCTGCTGGCAGTGGGACGCAGGGGCTGCCGTGAAATGGCCACGGAGCCACCTCTCCCCCCGCCGCCATAATGAGCATCCCCTTCGTTAGGCTCTCTAACGAAGGCTGGAAGCTGGTGGTCATCTCCAAGGATGCAGGGCATGGGTGCACAGCATCCTGCCTCCATCCCAGGGGATCCCAGTCCCTGGCATCCGCCCAGTATACCCCCCAGTATCCCCAGCATCCTGCCTCCATCCCAGGGGAT
>JAYKAV010003202.1:76659-89482 GCA_035582835.1 Phoebastria nigripes
ACGTGGCTGGGTCCCAAAGCCACGCGGCCAGGTCCCAAAGATGCTCACATGCTCCCAAAGCAATGTGGCCGGGTCCCAAAGATACTCATGCACTCCCAAAGCAACATGGTCGGGTCCCAGAAATGCTCACATCCTCCTAAAGCAACATGGCTGGGTCCCAAAGCCAGGTCCCAAAAGGTGGCCAGGTCCCAAAGATGCTCACGTGCTCCCAAGGCAACGTGGCTGGGTCCCAAAGATGCTCACGTGCTCCCAAGGCAACGTGGCTGGGTCACAAAGGGGCTCACACGCTCCCAAAGCAATGTGGCTGGGTCCCAAAGCAACGCAGCTATGTCCCAAAGATGCTCAGGTGCTCCCAAAGCCACGCAGCCAGGGACGCTGCCAGACCTTTGGCCACGTGGCTGTCAGCCCCGTGCCCGTCGCTCACCTCGTTCTTGGCGGGGGGCTCGGGGGTGCCAGTTTTCTTGATGGCAGCCATCTGGATGGCGCTGCCGGCCAGTGTGGCGATGACCTGGCCCTGGGCATTGAGCAGCAGCTGGGGCGTCACCGTCTGTACCTGCAGGTTCTGGGCCGGCAGAGTGGCCGGGGCAGGGCTGGCTGCCGCCATCCCTGGGGGGTTCACCACCCACGGCAGGGTCCCGATCACCTGGGCGAAGGGAGGAGAGCCAGGGCTGGGGGGATTGCATCCTGCAAACACCCTTCCCCGGGGTGAGGGGGACACACCAGCTGCGTCCGTCTCCTCCTTCCCCAGGAGAAACAACGGCGGGGAGGGCAGCCAGCAGTGGGTTTGCAAGGGCAGGTCCCTCCCCAGCAGTACCTGGCCCTGGGCGTTGGTCAGGATCTGGCCCGTGATGCCCTGCACGCTGGAGATGGTGTTTGCGATCACGGGGGCGGCTGCCAAGGAGCCGAGGAGCTGGGTTTGGCCCCCGAGAGAAGCCGCGCTGATCTGCGGAGAACCGAAAGCCGGGGGTCAGACACGTGGGTGGCACCCCAGGCCACCATGTCCCCCCGCGCACGGCCGGCCACCCCCTTCCCCGTGGCAGGGTGACTCCTGCCTCGCCGCCGTGATGGGATGCAGTCCCTTGACATCCTTAAATCCATCCTTTAGGTTTTGCCTAAAGCAAAGCTGCCTGCTCAGTCATTCGTTGTTCACCAGGGATGGGGAAACTGAGGCTGGGATCTTGCATGATCCCCCGGGAGATGATGGCTGAATCAGAGTGCTTCGTCCCAGGGGAAGCATGACTTCTCGCGGCTCTCCACGGCCACGTAAGGCACCGGATAAAGGGGAGTGGGTGCTGAACTCGCCCAGCTCCATGCTGCAGCCTGCCAGGCTCCTTACTATGCCAGGGTTAAAGGCAAATCCGGCAGGTTGGACGGTGATCTGGGTCTGCGTCTCTAATGGCTTGGCCGCGGGCGGCGTGGGCGCTGCAGCGGGCTGTGGCAGGATGGGGGGCTGGCCGGGCACGGCGGGGAAGACGCCAGGGGGCTGGAGGGGGGGCCGGGGCTGGACCGCAGCCTGCAGTGGCTGGGCAGGCTGCACCGGCGCTTGGATGGCTGTGTTCAGTACAGCGGCGGCTGCAAAGCAAAGAGACGGAGAGAGTGTGAGCTGGGGGGAGACAGGGACGCCAGCGAGACCCTGAGCTCAGTGTCCCCCTCACCACTCATTGTCCCTTCCCAAAGGGAACCCAATCACCAGGTGATTCATCTCTGCACGCTTGTGTTATCACAGCGAAAGGTCTGCCCAACTCCCATGGAACAGGCAGAGCCGAGCCCCTCCGCTACAGCAGGACTCATCCTGCCTGGCTGGAGCGCTGGGTCTAACCCAAACCAGGTGCTGCTGCCAGCACAGACGGTGAGGGGCACCTCCAGGGTCCCATCATCTCCCCTCTCTACGAATCACTCCTGGGACAGGCTCCTTCCCTTGCGGGAGCTCAAGAGGAGACGATTCCCTCTCACAGGGAATGGCACGAATCCTGCCCCGGGCATCGCCAGAGAGGCACTGATCCCCCTGCTCTCGTGCCTGCAGGTCTCCCCCTTACAGAACCACACCCGCTGCAACGGGGTGCCATACCCAGAGCCCCAAATCTAACCTGGATTTCACATCCCATCCCTGTGTGCTGCCTTCCTCCCTGTCGCCATCCTCATCCTGCCCTCCCCTTCTCCCATGCTCCTGGCACCTTTTGTACTCAGGGAGCCGCAAACGAGTCCCCAAAATTAAATGCCGTTTCAGACGCCTCCTGGAGAGGACGGCCTGGATTCGGCACAAGCTGGGGGAGAACGAATTAAGGAGGCTGCAAAGCAGAAGAGCACCGGTTACCTTGCAAATTGGCTATAGGCGGTTTGAAAATTCCCCCTGTAGGAGAAGCAGCCGTCAATCCGGGAAGGGCAGCGACCGTTGCTGTAGGAAATGTCCACACAGCCAGCCCCTGCTGACCTGCCACTTGACCTGCAATACTGATGGGGATAAGAAGAGGTTGAGTAACTGTCCCTGCTGGAACCATTACTCCTGTCACAACTGTTGCTAAGTTTTCCTGAGTCAAGACCTGCAAAAGTAAACAAGATTTAAAAAAGAACAAAAATCAACGCCACTGCAGATAGCATCAGCGGAGCATAAGTCTTTGTAAAGGGGCGCGTAGACCCGGTGGCCGGGCGGCCTGGGGTCCCTCCCATCTCAGCAGCTGGGTTCCCAGCTCCGCGAAGCCCCCTCTCCGTGGGGAGACGGGGGGGATCCCCCCCCTCACAAACCACCCGACGCATCTCTGGCAGCACCTCGGCGGCGCAAGGCCCTTGGCGAGGGCGCCAAGCAGAGGGAAACTGCYTTGGTTCGGGGCGTAGGTCCTACACCCTGTGCCACGAGCAGTCGTCTCTGCCCTCGGGGTTTGCCTACAGCAAGCGGATGCCTCCCCGGGGGTCCCCACCGTGTCCCCCCCCTCCACCCCAGCCCTCTCCCCCTCTCCCATCCCGCTCCACAGCTGCGGGGTAGTTACCTGCGGGGTGGCTTGCACAGCCAGCGGGGCCAACGTCTGCGGCTGCTGGCTCGTGGCGTGGCTGAAGGTGCCGACGGAGGGGACAGTGCTGGGGGATGCTCCGGCCGCCGGTTTGGCTTTGCCTGGGGAAGGGCAAAGGAGACGGGTTGGAGAGATGCTGCTAGTTGAGCGATAGCAGCTCATCTGCGCAAAGGATGGGGGTGAGGGTGGGGGGCACCCAAATTACGCACACCGAGGGAACGAACACCTTCCCACGGGTGTCCCAGGGGAGCCACAGCCCCACGGAGCCGGCATGAAACCCAGCATCCTGCGGAGCAGTGCTCCGGGTCCCCGCTGCCCAGGTTACGGGATGCAGGGGAAGGGCATTTGGGGGCTTTTTATGGGATGTTTTGGGGAGGAGGCAAAGGAGGGAGAAGGGAGAGGTTTGGTTGATTTGGGGAGGAATAAGTGTGGGAAATAGGGGGGTTAAGGGGATAAAAAGGAGCGGTCGCGTGTAAGTGGTTTGCTGGGCTGTGTGCACCTCTCTCGGCTGTCGGATCCGGCAGGAGGTATTTTCCTCTGCCAGCTGCCGGCTCCAAAATTAGCAGCAATTAAAGCGGTGTCAGCCCCTGAACCACTCACCCGGGAATGGGGAGCTGGAAAGGGAAGGGAGCGAGATCTCCCGGCCAGCACCCGGCAGAGGGGGGCGTCCCCTGTGGGCTGAGCTTCGTTTGGTGTCTTTCAACCCTCTGCCCAAATTCACAGAATATATTCATATTTCTTAGTTATCATGAACATCCGAGTAAGAGGAAACCTTGTTCCTAATCCATATTTATTACTTGCAAAAGACCTACTTGTTTTTTGAGCAACCTCTTGTATTAATTCTGCTCAATTTCTAATAATGGCAACCCTCGAGTATAAAATCCACTTAATCCTCTTCTATTTTTGTAAAAAGAAAAACACCCTTTTCCTGCCTTTTCTTTTGGCAGAAGAAAAGTTTTACCAAATAAATACTTTTCCCAGCTAAGAGCCAGATGTTTCTCGGGTTTGGTTCCTCGCCCAGAAATAACTACAGGTCTGCAAGATTTAAAAAAGCCTTTTTTTTGTTTTTTAATTCCCTACCAAACCCAAGCACAGATAACACCCAGCACTTCCCAAACTGCAAAGCCCGTGCTACGGGGCAGCGATGCTGCCAGGTCCGATGGGTTTTGCGTAGCCTGTGGTGCTTTTCCTCCCCTCCAGCCTGCGGCAGCAGGACCGGAGCATCCCCCAGCGTGGAGGGACGCTTGCCGCCTCCTCTTACCAACCGGCCTCAAACAAGCTACAATCCTGCCCATTTTCTTTCGGCAAAAGCACGGGGATCTGACTGTGCTCTGAATACAGCACGGAGGTGACAACCAGAGAGAAGTCCTATTAATAAATAAAGCACAAGAGTGGCAGGAGAGGGGATGGGTCAGGGGTGCTTGCAGGCGGATTCAGGATGGATCTGCAGGAGGGTTGGGGTGCTGGCCAAAAAGCAGCGAGGAATAAAGTGGGATCTCCCCGAAGGCTTATTGCCAGAGCTGCATTCCCGTGCGAGAAGGGATGCACCCACAGCGAGCTCAGCACCCTGGGGTGAGGGGGGGAGGAAACCCAAGCCCTGGCTCTACGTGGCTGCAGGAAAACCGAGCTCCCCAGCAAAACATCTCATCGACAAATGTCCTCTCTATTTTAAGCACCTATGTTTGAGGGCTGTCCTCGATGCAGGATACTCTTCCCCATCAGCTCCCGGAGAAGGAATTGGTTTTGCTAACTCCTAAGCCAGGGATGGGGATGCTCTAGAGTGGGGTGTGAGTCTGCCTGCACAAATGGGCGCAGCTCGTCCTCCCGATTCTGACCAACGGTCCAGAGCCCAACTTCGCTTGCAGGGAAGTTCCCTCAAGGGACGGACCAGGGGCAGCCCAGGGAATGAGCCCCGGGGAAGGAAGGTGTCTTACCGGCCGCATCCCCGCTGCATGAGCTCTGGGTGCTGGGTGGGACGTCCTCTCCGCCCGGGTGGCCAGTCTCTCCTGGGGAGCCCCGCGCTACTTCCCCTGGTGGCATCTCCAATGCTTTCCGGTCCTCCTCGGCTGGGAGCGGGGTGTCCACGCCAACCTCCAGCACTCGGATGGTTTCATGGCTGGACATGACAATAACCTGCAAATGCGCCCCAAAATGCCCATCAGCTCCGGGCACCCGACCCCACAGCGGTGTCCCCTGGGCCACACACCCCAGGGCAGAGCGAAGCAGCTCCCCCTGCCCTGCGGGACATGTCTTAGGGTGACCCTTAAAACGAACCAAGTAGAGCCCACCCCGTCCCCTCGAGGAGGGATGGATGAGGGGATTGCAGCCCCTCCAGCACCTTGCTGCTTTAGTTAATCAGTAGCTTCTGGGCTCTGATAACCCCAGCTCTGCGTGCATTGGCGGACGATGTCTTCAGCAGGTAAAATATGGCTGTTGGCGGCCGCAGCACCCCCGGCAGAGCCGGCATCATTGTATCTGCAGCACTAGAGCAAGCGCTGATCTACAACCCCGTGGCTCTGAACCGGGGTCAAGCCAGCCCTCTGAATCACGGTATGATTTTCCCCATGTGACATTACTTGGGGACATACAGGCAATGACAAGTAGAGATACCTGCTCCTCCTACAGCTCTCCCGCGGCTGCAGGAAGCCAAACCCCGGAGCAAAGACCTCTTGCAAACAGCAACCGCAGCCTTGCTAGGCTGCCAGGACGAGGACCTTGTGCCTTCTCTTCATCATTAAACTGAGATGAGGCAGCCAAGCTCCAAAAGATGGAGCTAAACATCTGCGTGCCCAAGCGTGGGTGCAAACAGGCTGGTTGTGAGCGTGGGGCAGACACAAGCTGGTTTTTCACCCCACGCAGTGGGGCTCAGGCTGTTGCTGAATCCCAACTCCCCACCCCTTGGCCCTCCCGGTTGTGGGGTGCGAAGGGGTGCAGCGGGGATGGAGCTGGCGATGCCCGTACCTGCTCGTTGACCGTCAGCGAAGCCTCCTGGGGCTGCACGGCTTCGGTGTCCATGGTGTCCTGGCGAAGGTGGGAGAGGACTCAGACCTTCCACATGCTGCAAGTGGGGGACACGGGAGGGTCTGTCACTGACCCAGCGAGTGGCTTGGGGGTCACATGCTGGCTCGACCCGGAGTGCAGAGCAAACCTGGTCTCTCCCACTGCCTCCCTGCTCCTCTCTGGCTCTACCACCCCCCTCTCCCCCTCTGTGCTGGCCCTGGCTGTGATTCRGGGCAGCACAGAGCTTGCTAATGCCCTCCTGCCCCGCACCATGGGGACACGTGCTCCTCCCCAGGGGAGGCTTTGGTGTCTTGGGTACCTCCCACCACCTCCCATCCTCTTGGCAAAGAGGTCACGGATGTGGGGTAGCGTAATTTATTGGGTGAGCATCAAATATACAAGCAGCAGAGCAAGGGAAGGGTTATTCCAAGGGCCAAGCCTTTCCCCCTCTCCTCTCCCTTTGGGAGATGAGGATGCAATTCCTACAGCCTGCTTCGAAAACCCCAAAAAAACAGGCAAAGCCCACGTGAAACTGCCCATGTTCCCTATTTGAAGCCCAGAGCAGGTCCCCAAAGTCTCCGCGTGACACTTTGCAGCTCTCCCAAGCCCCTGACGCTGGCCACAAGAAGTAGGAGAGTTAATTTGCTCTTTCCTGAGGGGACCTAAATTGATGGGGATACTTCATTAAGCTGGTGAAATGAGTCTTTCATGGAGGGAAGGGGCTCGGCACACCTGTTGGAAGGCAACTCTTCCTCTTCCAACACCCTTCATTAACTCATTTGGTCACGTATTGTCCCCTCACTGCCTTGCAGAAGCATAATTGCCTTTATAAGAGGCTTATGAATTTTTTATTAGGAACGTCTCGGGGATGCATTTAACCAGCCAGTCTGGATGACATTCAAAATTACTCGATGCAAGTGCGAAGGTGTCCTTGTTTGTGTAACTGCTCAGGAGCCTGGGGGCATGTTGACGCTGGTTGGTGCAGCCAGACCCCAGCTCTCCCTGCCTGAGCTGTCCCAAAACGCTGGGCAGCGTCTGCTCACCTCCAGCCCAGGTGCCGACCACCTCTGTGCTGGGCCTGATCCTGTCTCTGCCCCATGAGGGATGCTGGCATCGCACGGACCAGCCAGCTCAGCCCTCAGCAAGCTCTGCAAAGCCGAAAACCGAGGCAAAGCCTCTCTGGGCTCACAACTCATCTGAAAAGGAATTTCAGCCCCAATCTTGTGTTAGTGCATTTCATCCATCGGTTTTTACTTCTGCCAGGGTGGATCCCTGCACGGATCGCGCAGCACGGGCATCCCCTGCCGCTCTGCTCCACTGTGATACATCAGCCCATCACGTCAGCCCAGGAGACACTTCCAGGATCCAGGAAACATGCCTCGGCACCGTTTCACAAGCCCTTTATCGTTTCTCTGCATCTCAGAAGCCACCAGGCTCCTGCTGAGGCCACCAAGCACATCCTGAGCTGGAGCCGGCATTTGTATGCAATTAGTAAACACAGTTATTCAGATCCTGTTGATCCAAAGGGGCCTAAATTGAATTAAGAGCCAAATTCTCATTTGAAACTCAACAGGGGCCGAGCATCTAATTCCCTTAGGCTGGCTTTTGTACACACCACTCGTTATTTATTATCTGCAGTGAAGTGACGCTTGGGGTCCCAGCAGAGACAGGGCTATTTCCTTCGCCAGCCACTCGCCACAGCTCTCCCCCTTCCTTGGCCCTGCCAGGCTCAACCCAAAAATTCAYGCAGGACCCAGAACCAGCCCCGCTGCCAGATTCAGCGAGGACTTTTAGAGYAGCCAGTGACTGATCTCCAGTAGCCACTGTGAATTTTTAAACCTGGCCTTAGCTTCAGAGCAGACAAACACCTTGGGATGCCGGTGCACAGTTTAATTAACAATTTATTCTAGTGCAACAGAGAACAGAGCAAGGGACGAGCAAGTGGCTTATGCAGGCAGCTGGCATTATTAAAAGTTAATGAGCTCTCCAGCAGCCAGAGCCCAGCAAACGGCGAGAAAGCCAGAGCAAGGGATATCTGTGCCACCTGCAAGGGGCAGGCAGCGCAGGCAAACCATCAAAACAAAGGTGCAAAGTGTCCYGCTGCAAGAAGAGCAAGCACAGGAAGGAAAATGCTCCAGAGGAGCTTTCTGAACTTCTCTGAAGAGTAGCTGGCAATGGGGAGGGTTGTTGGGGCCACAGGGAGGTCTCTGACCCTATGTCCTGTTGAATTCACCCCACAGGGTGCAATCCATTTGCTCCAGGTAGCTGCTATATATCACTTTATCTTCCCTCTGCATCACTGGACCACGCTGGCCTGGATGGATCCCAACACAAGCAGAGCAGCCCTTGGGGCTTTGCTAACGAGGAGCAACCCCCCAGCGTCCTGTGGCAGCTTTTTCCTACACCTGAGCCTGGAAGAGGTGGGAAAGCTTCTTGCTCTCATCCCATCACCTCCCGGCCACCGTTGCTGCCCCAGGGATCCCTCCCTGGCTGTCACATAGGGATCTTCATCAGAGGGGGCAGTTGAGCCCAAACTGGGATCCCAAACTGGCAGGCGAGGACACAGTGACTGCGGTCGGAAGGGAAGGGGCAGCCTAGGGGCCGCTCGGTCTGCGGGGAGACCCTTCCTGCACAACCCTGGCACATCCAAAACCCAAAACCACCCACGGAGCCACCGAAAAGCAGAGCCTGGAGCAGATGGGGAGCACCGGGCTGCTGCGTGGGGAGCCTGGAGCCGAAATCCTGTGGGATGGCTGAGGCTGCGGCAATCTCCAGGGCAGTGTGGGGAGAGGCGGCAGCCCTGGTACTCACTCACTGTTTGCTCTGGGGTGAAAGGACACTCCCGGCAGGAGACGGGGCTGGCTGCTGCGTCCTGCTCCTCGGGGCGGGCTGCGGCACTCCGGGTTTAGGCTGTAGGGAAAGAAAAACCAGAGCTGTCTCGGTGCCAAGCTCTGCCTGCTCCTGCGCTCCCCGAAAGCATTGAGGAGCAACAGGATCCCACGTGGCAGGCTCTTGGYGAGAGGGGACAACTCAAAAGCATCCCCATCCTTGCAGCTTAATTCTCCCTTATTGCTCCTCATTGCTGCCAAGGGCAGGGGAGCTTTGGGAACTCGAGCTCAATCGGCAAGCTGCCCCTAAAGCCTGTGGTACCAAAAAGTTAATGCATGTGTTGGCTTTTCTCGGAGCCTCGGAGTTTGCTGACATAAGGAGCACCGAACACCGCTGCAAACACCAGACCTCGCTGTTACCCATCCCCATCCATCCCAGTCTAAGTTAAAGAGCCTCTCTCAGAACCGCAGATTTATTCTAGCATGACTGGAGCGGCAAAAGGCTGAAGAGGGCATAATATCCCTGTTCCAACCGATGTATTTATCTCCATGTGAGTCGTAGATCTGTTCAGGCCTGCCCCGTGGGGGAAGACTCAAATAACACGGAGAGAAGAAGAGAGAGATATTTTTTCTCGGTGCCGTGCAAAGAGACCAATTAGTGCGCTAGACGATTAAACAGACATTTCATAATGTCAGGCTCGATGCAGTTTGGCGGCGTGCTTCGGATTTCGGAGTGGGCTGCTTCTCCTTTAGCAGACGTTCGGCAGGTCGGCAGTACCATTTCATTTCATTTCTTCACACTTTTTTTTTTTTTTTTTGCAATTAATGGGACAAATAATTTGTCCAGATGGTGGTGTTAAGTGCACGCAGCAAGAAGACAGCCATTTCGCAACAGATGGCGGCAAGGAAATRAAATGCACAAAATAATAATAATAATAATATTTAAAAAAAAAAGAAGGGGGGGGRAAGGGAAGGATAATTTAAGATGCTCCGAGTCTCACTGTGAATATAATTGCCGTGTTAATTACAAGTGTTGATGAGTCAGAGATGTAGCCACTTSGATCCCAAGTGGGTGGAAATCTAAGTTTGAACAAACTTGCCACAGGTGAGAAACCCTAAGAGGTTAATTAAACCTGCTCCACACAGAAGACATTTTGGACATGGCTACAGCTCGCTAATTACTCTCTGTCATTATCCTGGATTAATTCCTTTGGATGGACACTCCGATCCCAGGCTGAGGAGTTTGAACGCACCATAAGCAGACACCGGCTTCAGGTAGACAAGCCCTAAAAGCCGGTGCTAAGACACCAGTTCCTGCCCCAAGGCGGGTTTGCATGCTCACACCCCAACGGGGCAAGCGTGCAAATGTACGCAGAGGTACAGACACCCCAACACCTCCCAGCAAAGGAGGACAGGTCCAGGTCACAGTCCCGCTCCCTGGAAATGAAGCGTTATGGTAACAACTCAGCCCCAAGCATCCTTTGCCACGGTCTCGCCAGCTTGCATGATTTTTTTCACCACGTTCAGAGCAGAAGGATCCAGGCTGGAAATGAAGCCACCAGCGGGAATTATTCTTCAAAGCATATTTCCAGGTGTCACAGTGGTGGAGACCTGGACCCAAGCGCACCCAAGCAGTTTGCAAGGGTTTTTTTCCCTCCTCACAAATCAGCTTCCCTCTTAAAATGCCTTTTTACCCTTCTAAACTTTATCACTTTTAAGACTTTACTGCATTTACTGATGGGGAAACTGAGGCAGGGGACAAGATGCGACCTCAAAACCATCCATCTCCAACAAAGACACTTGTCCTGGCGCTACCTGGTGAGCATCCCTGCACCCGAGCTCACCCTCCGCGAGCCAGGAGGAAAAAGAAAACCAGGCGTTTTCTTCTGCTGGGAGAGGAGCCGAACCGGCCAGCCCCAACCTCCAAATCAAAACCTTTCTGCTAAGCAGCAAAATGATATAAATCTAATTTCTACCCCATTTCCACCCCATTCTTTTGGCCCTGCACCAACCCCCTGGCGTGGTACCACGGTAGGGCTTTGGGTCCAGGCACAGGACTRCAGACAGCCGATGCAGAGCCTTGCTGAGCACAGTTTTACAGCCAGCTGTAAAATTCCTGAAGATCGGGGCTGTAAGGGAAAGCTGGCAGCATCCATACCGGCAGGACGGTGAAATCTTTTTTGAAGACAGAGGGTTTTTTTCCGCTGGGAGGCTTTTGGAGGAGACATGGCAGCTCCCCAGCATTCCTCATCCACAGTGTTGAGTCAACTTCATGCCTGGAAAACCCCGTGCCAGGGCTGGGGCAGCCGAATCCCGAAGGAGAGTCTGGAAAAACTCATCTACTGGCCCAACTCATCTTCCAACGCCAGTGAAAAGGCACAGCCAGGGCTGCTCAGGGGTGATCATAAAGTTTATCAAGCAAACCGAGGGGCTATGTTGAGCCCGGATGCGAGGCCATGGGGAGCGTGCCAGGGCAGGAGCTGGCTCGGGAATTTGCATCGGTGGAGAAAATGGAGCTGCTGACATGTAGCGKTCGCTTCCCAGCCTGGATTACGTCTCTCAAGAGATGCAAATGGCATGGGAGCAGGAGATGGAGAGGTTGGTTGGCATTGATGCGGCCCCAGCCTGCACAAAGCTGCCAGGGACGAGCCCTGGTACAAGCGCAGCTCGCTCCGGCACCCCGATCCCAAGCAGAAATACAAGTGATCCTTTAATCGCTTCATCAGAGCGTCTGCTGCCCGGACAAGGGAGAGGAAATACCCGGCAGAAGGTCCCAAAACCTGCTTGAAAAAAGGGGGAAAACCCGAAACCAATTGACCAGGCTTTCCCGCCAGTTTGGTGGTTTAACTCTGTTATTTGCAAAATCCTCTTTGCACCATTAAAGAGAAACATTTTTCTCCCGGCCATGGCGTGTTTTTTCACAAACAGGAAGATGCACGGGAGACCGGGGTGCTGCATCCTGCTCTGCTACCGCTGGGCTGCACGGCCTCAGTTGAGTCTCTTCATCTTCGCTTTGCTTCCCACCTTCACAGGGTTTTTGGGGCAGAAGCCTGATCCCGAATAAAACCTCCTGCCTGTGTGGCCATGCCGAGGGTGATGGGGTTCCCCTCTTCGCTGCCTGTTTGCAACGCAAACCTTGGCTGCCTTGTCCTGCCGGCTGCCGTGGAGCAGCCAGATCAGCTTACGGTGACTTCCCAGGAATCTGCTCCTTTCTCCGGAGAGACGGGAAAGTATTTTTATTCCCGCTACACACAGACAGAGGAGATGACGGGATTAAGTTCACCTCCCAAGGTCATGCCAGAGGAGCATGGCAAAACCAGGAGCAGATTTTGGATCTCCCAAGCCGGTGCACTTGGAGCTCCCATCTGTCTCCCCCAAAATAGCGCCCGGAGCATCAATCACTCTCTGTCCTGCCAATGCCCCGGGACTGTAAGCCACCTCGAGGGCCCAGGACATCTTAGAGGGACATCACGGTCGGTTCGGGGGGCACAGGACCCCCCCACTGAGCCTACAGTCCCATGAAATGCAATGTGGGGACAGCGCTYTGCCCCTCATGGCCTCTTCAGGGGCTTTTAAAGCGAGGCTCATCAGCTGAAGACCAAGCCTGACCCTGAGATGGCCACAGATGCAGGTGCTGGGGACGTGTCTAAGCAGGGGGGTCAGCCCCTCTCCTCCCCTCCATGGGAAAGGAGTGAACACAGCCCCCCCATCACATTTCTCACCCCCCCCCGGACAGTCGGGATCCACCGTACCCGGTACAGTCCCCCCCAACCCCAGCGCTGTCGGACCTCTGCCAGCCAGGGCTCTGCAGCACCCAGGGAAGGTCCCCCCCACCCCAAAATGCAAACAGAGAGGCTCAGGGTGGCCGTGGGAGCTGCCCCCGGGGCAGTGACCCCCCCTCCAGGGGTGCACAGCCCCCCCAAACCCTCACAGCACCCCATGCCCTGCCCTACACTGTGTTGGAGCACCCCAAAATGCCCTTGTACCCCC
>JAYKAV010003202.1:98886-124939 GCA_035582835.1 Phoebastria nigripes
CCTTTGTTATGGGGGGAGACCCCCAGGTGGGACCTTCTTGCATTTAGGGGGAGCTGGATCAGGGGGACCCCCCCCCCCAGGGGACAACATCGGGGGCAGCTGAAGGGGTTGAGACCCCCAGGAAGAGCCAGGCTGGGGGGGAGCGGGGTAGGGGACACCCATGGGGGGCTGCGGCGGCCTCTGCAGCCTAACGGGCCCCGTCCCGGCAGCGGGGGGGCTGGGGRGACCCCAACAGCCTGTCCTGATCCCAGAGGAAGGGGCCAAATTCGGAGCTCGTTAAACCCCTTGGCTTCGTCAGAGCAGAGGCGATTTCCGCCCGGCCACGGCCGGGAGATCGGCCCCCTCCCGCCGCCGCGTCGGGGGGACGTGGAGAACACTCGCCCCACTGCCGCCTCATCCTTGCCCCCCAAAACCCCGGGGTGGGGGGCAGATATCGGGGCTGGTTTGTTTTGGTTTCGGTTTAAGAATTTGCGAGTCTGAGCGCTGGCTACGACCCAGAATAATTTGGTTTGGGTTTTTTTTTTGTTTTGTTTTTGTTTTTTTTTTTTTGCTGGGTTTCCTGCCTTCTCATTGCTCCCAGTTCCGGCAAAGGATATTTTCACTCTCGGTTTTGGTTTTGCTGTGGACTGAACTGCCGAAGTCTGGGCTCGGCGGGGACGGGGGGTCGATCACCCAGGCAATACTGCGARTTAATTGTGCACAGTCGCTTCTGCTCACGTGATAATTAAGAAACGGGGCTTTCCAAAAAAAAAAACCAAAAAACCAAAAACCCAACTCGTCAGCGTCCTGTCCAGCTTCGTTTCTGCCTCGGGCTGACTTCTCCTCTTTCTTGCAGGACAATATCCCACCCAGCCGTCCTACCCCGTCCAGTCCCCCGCCAACCCCGCCGTGTACCCACAGACTATGCCCCTTCCGCAGCCCCCGCCCTACACAGATGCACCTCCTGCTTATTCCGAGGTAGGCGGGATGCTTCTCTGAAGGCTTTATTTTCTTCTGGGGCCCCTCCCACAGAAAAAAAAAAAAAAAAAAAAAAAAAATCTCTGAATAAGTTTATAGCTGCAATATTTTTTTTTTTGCCTGGAGGACTTGTTTACTGCTCGTATCACTGGGCAGCGGTCGGTCCCTGGATTCTCTTTTACGAGGTCTGAATCATCCACTCAAAGTGACGAATGTTCAAAGCTTCCCCTTGAGTTAAGATGACAAATTTAGCTCACCTGTAGCTGTAAAACACATCTACGATAATCTCTCTTTGTTGGATTCTTGCAGGCAGTGGGGGAAAACTGTCTCCAACAGTGGGAAAAATGTCCTTTTAGCATACCGCAAAGTAAATGCTCAGGGAAGGGAATTCGCTTGTGCAAGCAGGAGGGTGAAAGTCTACGTCGGGGCTACTGCTTTGACAGCAAGGCTGAATAAACAACTGGCTGTGGGGAATAACAAGTCTCTAAACTCGCTTGCACGGCTTTTTTTTCCCAGCTTTACCGTCCCAGCTTCGTGCCTCTGGGGGCTGCCACCGTACCTACAATGTCTGCGGCGTATCCGGGCACTTCTGTCTTCCTGCCCATGGCCCAGTCTGTGGCCGTGGGTCCGATCGGCTCGTCGGTCCCGATGGCATATTACCCCGTGGGACCGGTTTATCCTCCAGGCTCGACGGTCCTTGTTGAAGGTGGCTTTGACGCTGGAGCAAGGTTTGGGGCTGGTGGAACAGCCAGCATCCCTGTAAGTATAAATGTATCCTCAAAACCCTGTGTGCTTCAGCGTTAGAGGTTCACAGATGGTAATAGGGGAGATGATGTCCTTTGTTTTCTGAGAAAAACATATTTATTACTTGATCCATCATTTGGGAGAAGAGTAGGCTCCTACTTTCATGCTGAGGGTTTGCTGTCTCTGGCCAACCTGTGGCTCTGGAGCCACGTAGGCTTGCAGGTCGCAGCAAAACCATTGCGTGGCCACTGCTAGCCCCGATTCGGCCTGGGGGCCATGGTGTAATGCGCTTCACGGTGTGGCAAGCCAGTAGGGCTGCTTAGCGACCTGACTTTCCCTGGCCCCAAACGCAGACTTGGCCTCTTTCCATGCTACAGTGGAGGTGTGGGAGGTTCCTACTCCCCTGGACTTTCCACCCGTGGCTCGCAGCCACGTGAAGATCTTGTTCCACAGCTCACAGGCTCCTCTGCCTGGGCAAAAAGCCAGGGTCAGCCGTATGGGCTGCAGGCTCCGAAAAGAGAGGGCAGGGCACGGAGGAGGAAGCGAGCGTTTCCCATCAGCTCCTGGACTCTGTCGCTCAGTCTTTGCTYGGTAGCAAGTGACAGGGACATCAACTGGGAGGTTTCTGGGTCCCTGCACGGTGGGTTTGTGCCAGCTCCCGTCGTGGCACTGACCTCAGCTATCTTCCTGCCTCTCCTTTCTCTGTCTTCCAGCCCCCCCCTCCTGGCTGTCCCCCCAACGCCGCCCAGCTGGCCGTAATGCAGGGAGCCAACGTCTTGGTGACACAACGGAAGGGAAACTTCTTCCTGGGAGGCTCAGATGGCGGCTACACTATCTGGTGAAGAAGGAAGGGGAAGGGGGGAGAGGGGGGGCTACATTTGTGTAAGGAAAGACATCACATACTGTCAGCACTTCTCACGATGTAACTGCTTTAGTCCATATTAACCTGAAGTTGCAGATTAGACACACAGCGGTGAGGTGTCTTCCTGGTTTGGTGCCCGGCCCTGCAGGCACTTTCAAGTGAAACAAGAAACCCTGTTAATGATAGCGGTGCCTCTGTTCAAACGGGGAGGGGGGGATTAATTCACGAAATGAATGTGAGCTCAGCAGCCCTGCCTCTTCCTTTCATTTCACTGGAGTAATACTGCAGCGCTGAGCTTTTATTAGTCGGCTACCTATACACTGGCTTTGGGGAGGGCGAGGGAGCGGATCCGGTTTCGCCTTCCCTTCACGGTCGTGCCGGTCCGCTGGACCCAGAGCCACAAACCACCCGGGTTTCCCCAGCAAAGGTGCTGATAGAAAAGCGAGGCAAACTTCACTTTCCGATAGYGGGGAGGGCACCTTGGCGCTTCTTTCTTCCTGACCTCACTCTAGAACGGATCCCTCGAAGCACTCCGCGCTCACATTCGCCCGTCGTTTTCCTCCAGGAAGGTATGCAGCTGGCGTGTATCATGGGATTTTTTTTTATACACTCCAAGTAATCTTGGATTTCTTTGCACATTAGATCTAATCAAAGCCATGCTTTGGTGCCAGAAACACAATGCAACTCATGTTTGAACATTTCATTCGATGCTAACTAGGCTTTTAGAACGATGCTTAATAAACAAACTTCTTTTTTTTTTTTTTTTTTAAACTCAACCTGGTGTCTTGACACCAAAACTCCTTAAGGCTGTTGTTCAAACAGAGAGGCTGGTTACCATCTGTCCAAGGGTGTGTAGCAACTGTCAATCAACACACAAATTAGCTTGGTTAATGGGTTGTTTTATGAATGCATACTTTAAAAATGACTTGGGTATAATGAAGTCTTATTAGGGTTAAGAAGAATATTTCAGGGATCCTCAATGTTTTGGTTTTTTTGTTTTGTTTTGTTTTATGAAGAAAAATATCAGATTCAAATATATTTTATCTTGAGGTTTCAGTTTAATCTAAATCTGTGTCTTGTATATGTTGTGTTTAACCATACAACTGACTGTTATGAAAGTTCAGCATTACGTCTCTCTCTGTATACACTGTGGTGCACTTAACTTGTGGATTTTTTTATACTAAAAAAAAAGTAGAATAAAGACTATTTTGAAAATTTGAATAAAGTAGCAAATTTGCATTAGACCTCAAATAAAACCCCTTGGCTCCTGCCCATCGCAAGCCTTAGGGTTTCTTCACTTATTTCCTCTTTGCTGCTATTTTGTGAACTTCCTCCTTTGGGGGGGTTGTTTKTTTTTTTTTTTCGGGTTTGATTTAAAGGAGGAACTGCCCTTGAGAAGGGAGCAGAGGAGGGATGTCTGGAGCTGCTCCTCGCCCCGTCCCTGTGCATAGCAAAAGCAGAGGAGAACTAGCGTCTGTGCCTACATGAGCCTGTGTGTCGGTGCTTAAAGCCGGCTCTGCAGACGAAGCAAACCTGCTCCGCTTCTGATTTCCCTGAGCTCTCTGAGGTCAGGCGCCTCTCGGGGCAGGGACGAGCTTCCCCGGGTTTGTAGGCTACAATGGGGCTTTCTGTAACGATCCATCAGCCTATTTTACATGCACGCTTAACCTTAGCCTCCAAATTAGCCATGCTAATTACCCCACCCCTAAATCATCAGCAGAATAACTTAATTGTTCTGTGAGATAAGGAAAAAGAAAACAACAGCGACTCTTCAAGCGTTTGTCACTGGGCTGTATTAGAAAGCACCGAAGGGAGGAGATGGGGTGGGTGCGGGCAGCCGGCGTGCGGCCGTGCCTGCTCTCCTCCGCCGAGCTGAAGTACTCCCTGCCCTCGGTCTGCTCCGGGCAGCGATGGGCAAAGCTCTGACACACACCTATTTTATTTTTCCTTCCATGTTTGGCTTAATAAATTAAGGAAAAAAAGAAAAAAAAAAAGCAGCTTTTAGATCCCCAACTCCAGGGAATTTAGGCAACTTGGACCTGAGTGCATCAGAGAGGTGTGCACTGGACCCGGTGGCTTAGATAAAATACTCTTCTTTCTCTTTGGATGGAGCATCCTCCATCTGCACCGACACGTCGGTCTCTGCCACCGGCTGCTCGTAGGTGAGGTAGCTGCCTTTGTTTCTGTACAGGTAGATGATGATCACCACCAGGACCGTCAGCAACGTGAGGAACACCAGGGTGATGACAACTACCGGGGAGAAGGCAGAGAGAGGAGCAGGGTTTAGCCCTGAGCGGTCGGTACCGAGCTGGTAAATGGGGTGGATCCGGCAAGGAGAGCTCCTACCTGCGATGACCACGGTGTTGGTGTCCTCATGGAGAGGTGGGGTGTGAGCCTTCTTCAGGATGGGGGTTGTCAGCTCTTCTTTATCAAACCAGGAGAGAGGGAGAGAGGAGAAGGTGAGCAAGGCTGGTCCTGACCTGGCTGAGCCAGGCTTAGCTGGATGGGGCACGCARTGGCCCCGGCCAAGGTCTCACCGAGGATTAAATGGGACAAACAGCCTGGCAAAGCTGTCCTGGGACGCTCACCTGCAGTCAGAGGGGGCTGATCTCCTTCCATCGCATCGGCTCCTTCCAGGCGAAGGTCTGGGGTCCTTCAGAACTACCAAAAAAAGGAATAAAAGTGATAAATTCACACGCAACACCCCGAAGGGCCCAGCTGCGAGGCGGGGATGCTGGTGGTGATGCAGCGCTAATCAAAGCAAAGGTTTTATTCAGGCTGATGGAGAGGAACAGGCTGGGGCATGCCGGGCTTGTGGGAAGGCAGCGAAGCTAGTGAAGGCAGGGAAAAACCAGCCACTGACTCTGCAATTTGCTCTCAAACTTTGAGAGCTTCAAATTGCCCGTAAATCCTTGCAAATCCTCTGATCAGGGTCCTGAGGTTGATGCCGCAGCCGTCACGTTTCGCCTGCAAAAACCAGCTGGACCAGCAGCCGCTAAACCGACCTCGGCAGCTCTGCCCGAGGTGGATGGACAACCTTAGTAACCCCCGCCAAAAAATATGTTCTGCAATGGCTCCGGCGCTCGGACACTAAGTGACTCAGCGGCTCTGCGGAGACGTGCCGCTAGATGTCAGGAGCAAATAAAATTTAATTTTTTATTTTTTTTTTAAAAAGAGGAAATATAACCGCGGGAGGGTGGACGTGGGCCAGGAGCGGGGAGCCGGGAGCGCGGCCGTGCCGTGCCGTCAGGATGCATCTCAGGAGGATGGGGCGACGCTAACCCTGCCGGCGACCTCCCAGATTTTGGAAAGCGGGATGAATTTCTCAGGATCCAGCCTTGCCCTGGTTGTCCCACCGTGCCCTTGTGACTCACAGCGCTGTCGGGTGTTTGCAAAACATCCCTTACAACAGCAGGTTTTGCTTTTGAGCGCTAGCAGAGTGCAAAGGTTCGGGCTTACAGAGTCACAGGAATTTGGGAAAACAATTTTTCCCCTTCCCAGCAGCGTGCATCGACAGTTGTGGGACCCCGCTCCCACTGGCCGGGACCGGGACCCCCCGTCTCCGGCAGCTCCCCCAGACCACGCCAACCTTCCCCCAGGCTCAAGCTCAGGCTGGCACGAGCCGCCAACTCATTAAACCCAGCTTTGCTTTAAACCCAGCTTTGCATTAAATCCAGCTTTGCTTTAAACCCAGCTTTAAATTAAACCCGGTTTTGCTTTAAACCCAGCTTTGCATTAAATCCAGCTTTGCTTTAAACCCAGCTTTAAATTAAACCCGGTTTTGCTTTAAACCCGGTTTTGCTTTAAACCCAGCTTTGCATTAAACCCAGCTTTGCTTTAAAGCTCATTGGGCAGCAATGTCCGGGTGTTGGGGAGCTACACGCGCGTTCCAAAGCCAACTGCAACCTTCCCACGGAGCAGCAGCCGCTGCTTGCCTGGCTTCAGAGCAAAAAATGAGTAAAATTTCCCCAAAAATGTAACATTGGGATTTAAGGGAAAAGAGGAAAAGGGCACTGCTTGATGGAAAGGGAGCTGGTGCAAGCCGGGTGCCTCGGGGAGAGGGCTTCTTGCGAAGCGTTCGGCATTGCCAGTGGGAAACACAAACCAGTTTCGTGCCCGCAGCACCTGCAAAATGGAGTCCTGGGACCCACCAAAGGTTTAAACCAAATTTTAGCTGGGGGAAAGACTTGCTTCAGCGTGAAAATGTCAGTGGTCACGAAAGCAAAGCTCCCCGCATTGCATCCCCAGGGGCGGGATGCTCCACCCAGATACCCCCTCACTGCTCCTGCCTTGGGATCACGGAAAGGAGCTTGCTAAAACCAACCGTGAAGAAGCCCCATGCTCCACGGCACGGAAAACCATGGGATATTTTGCAGCGCCAGGGTTACCTTGCCGGGCCGGGATCCAGCCGCTGCGCTGTCGGAGCCTCTGGGCATCCGCAGCGGCTGTGCTGGGGGGCTGACGGAGCAGGGGGTGACTCACTTCCCCAGCACGCTGGATCCGTACGGATCTCCATGTGTTTTTTAAAGCGACGCAGGGGTTGTAAAAAAAAAAACCATAATCTTCCTCATTCTTGCTCTCGGGCCAAGTTGCTCAAGAGCCGTTCTCACAGTGAAACCCTCCCCACCCCGCAGCTTTGCTCCCGTAAATCTCCGTCAAGCGCAGCCTGCTGTCGGGGATGCTCAGCGGCACCTTCGCAGCCCCCCATTCCCATTCCCGATGGATGGAGGACGGGATGAGCAAACCATCCCAGCAGCCTGCTCACCCCCATTTCTCCTCCATCAGCCCAGGATGGGTCCCCCAGGAGCGATGTCTCGCCCTGCCCTGCGACCCGCTCGGCTTTCCCACTGGGTTTTCTGCTTTCTGGCTCTCGCCGTAGCAGAATCAAGCCTTTTCCCTTCCCACTCGCCTGAAATCCAACTGGAAAACACCCGGCCAAGAGCCGACGTTTCGGCTTCTCCCCAAAACCAGCCGCACTTCGGCGTCCCTCGTGGCACGACTCTGTTGCCTCCCGGTGCAAATCCATGTGCCCAATGAAGCCAAACCCCTCCAAACCTCCTGGCGAACGGTGAATTTTCCGGGGGGGTCACCCCAGGAGCCACGTCCCCCCCACCCCAGCTCTTACCTGCGCCCGCTGTGCCGGGGCGARCAGCTGCCGGCACCATGTGCGGCTCCGAGTCTCGCCCAGGCAAAGGCGTTGCCCTTTTCCTGCCTCACCTTTCCAGTCTGGCTGCGATGATGATAAAAACCCAGAAATTCCTCCTCCGTTAACCCCTTGCTCGCTGGGGAGCCAGCCCATCACCGGGCATCGGGGCGTTGATGCAAGCTCTTGCACCGTGGCGGCGATTGGCAACGGGGTTTTGCTTCGATATGGGGGAATTTTGCAGCATGGGGAGGGGGCTTTTTTTTACTTTTTGCATGGCAGCACATTTTCCAGGAGCTGGCGAAACCGGCTCGACGCCTTTTTCCTGAGTCACCGCAAGRCGCCGAGGCAGCGGCGTTGGGTGCCGGGGGGGGAACAGGGCGACAAATCCCTCCCACACCCAGCTTTGGTCGCTGTAAACCCGCAGGCAGGGACCCCCTGGCACTCCCCATGGCCCCCCCAGCCCAGCTGGTGATGGGCTTTTGCAGGTCGGAGATTTGGCCCTCGCCAGCATCTTCGCCCTCCTCTCACCACCTTTTCTGCCCTCTGCCTTTATTTCAGACGGGATGGGGGGTGGGAAGCACGTTATGGTTACGGTGAAACAAATTTATCTGCCGGTGGCACCGTAAGATGCCCGTTTCCCACGCCGGGCGCTGGGCTCACAGGGAGGTGAGGGTCTCGGTGGGGTCCTGGGGGGGGGTTGCTGCTGGTGGGGGGTCCTGGCTCGCATCCTGGCTCGTGTCCTGCTCTGGTGTCCTGGGACAGCCTTGCTCCTGGGAGAGACACGGAGGTGATGCCGAGCCGGGTGGGGTGGAGACCTCATGCTTCGATTAAACAGGACCCGAGAAGGACCGGGGGGGTCAGGCCAGCATCTCCCCCCGCAGCGCTGCTGCACCCACCTGGGTTGGGGAGCCAGAGGGGGAACCGCCGTCCCCGGTGCAGCCGCTTGATGCCGCGTTGAGGGCCAGATCCAGCCCCATCTGCCAGCAGAGGAGCGTCGCACCGGGCTGGATTTGTCCCATGGACCCCCCCGGCCCCGTGTCCCTGCATCCCCACCCCATACCCCCCAGCACGGGTTGGGTCTCTGAACAAGCCGGGCATCCCCCTGCTATCGCRGGGTGTGGATGCGGCCCCCACCACAGCATCTCCCCTCCTGGCACCAGAACTTTCTCACCTGAGTTTTGGCCACCTTTGGCTTGATGTCCATCACCTCCATGCTCTCCTCAGGGTCGCTGTGCTCACCTGCGGCACCRCTGACCCGGCACGGCTCCTGCCCGCCGCTCCGGGACGGACACGCCGGTGCCTCCGCCACGGGACCAGGGGCATCGCGGGGGACGGCTGGGGCTGGGGATGGTGGCTCCCCGGGACGTGCCCGACCCTTGCCATTGGTGGCCGTGCTGTCTGGCTGACGGGGGTCCCCTGCAGCGGCTGGGGCTTCGCTCACCTCCAGCCCAGCTGCGGCTTTTTCCGGCTCCGGTGGTGTGGTGCCGGCGGCCTGGGCAATCGCCTCGGATAAAATCAGTGATGCCAGGGAGGTGGCGATGCCCTCGGTCCCCACCTGCGCCCCACCAGCAGCCCCCGCTGGCTCTGGACCCTGGCTTTTGGTGAGCCCGGGGGAGTCGGCGCCCGGCTCCACGGCTGCCACCGATGTCCCCTGCTCGTGGAAGGGAGCTTCAGGGCTGGGGCTGGGCTCTGGGGCCTCCTCGCTGGAAACCGATGCCGTCTCCGACAAGGACCCACCACTGGCAGGTGAAGCCGGTGGTGGGCCGGGGACGGCAGCGCCCAGCTCCCCATTGGAGATGGCATCGGTGGCACCACTGCCCACCCCGGGGGACCCCGCCGTCGCCTCTGCTTCCACCACGGGCTGCCAGTCTGGTGCCTTCCCCGGGCAGGGGAACATGGCCGGGGGGCTCACCGGCGAGGAGATGACCAGTGAGCGCCGTTTGCTGTATGTGGGGAGGACAGAGGGGGTTAAGCCCCCCTCTGGCATGTCCCACAAGCATCATCCTTGGGGACGCATGGCACTGCGGCGTCACCACCCCAGCTTGCAGGTGATGCTTCCCCATCTGGCATGATCATCAAATGACCCAAATTAATTAACCCAGCACCACCAAAGCGCCCTCAACCCGGTGTCGGGAGATGCTCGCCCATCCCAGGACTATAAGACTGGGGGCTGCATCACCCCTCTGCTTTTCAGGGTGGGGGGGGCGATTTGGCCACTTGAAGCCCCCCACCCCGCCAGAGCTTGCCTGCTCRTTTACCTGGGGACGCCTTTAATGATGAAGACTTTGCTGGAGTGCTGCTTGTCCAGTTTGCTCATCACCTCGTAGAGGTCGCGGTTGAGCTGCGAGGAGAGCGGTGGGGGGAGACAAACACATCAGAGGGGCCCCCCCCAGTGCCACCCATCACCCGGCAGCACCACGAACATCCTCAAGCTGCTCTAAATTATTAAATTAAATGAAGAGCAGTGAGGACTGGAGGTGGGTGGCTGGCACCGGCATAGCTGGAGCACCCAGGGACGGCTACGAGACTGCTGGGGGGGGGGACAGGAGAGGTGTTTTGGGGTGCCGCCATGCCCCCCACCTTGCTCATCTCCTTGTAGAAGACATCGCGGAGGTTGGAGATGTTCTGGAAGATGGTCACGTAGCAGGCGATGCGGCTGCGGGAGGGAAAACATGGTGGGAGGTGGGGGGGTTCGGGGCTGCTGACCTGTTTCCCGCGGGTGCTGAGCACCCAAGCCAGTGAGCACCCATTCTCCGGGGTCCCCGTGGAGATGGGGAACAGTGAATAAACCCTCAGGGTGAGGACACAGCGGGCCTGGACATTTGTCCTTGAGGCCACCCCGCTGCAGCCATGGTGCTGCCACCTCCCGGCTGCCACAGCCACCTGTGGCCGATGTCCCTCGGGGCCACCGCCCCGTCACCGCTGGGGCCTTTCGGGAGAAAACCCCACTTCTTCCCCGCCGTGGGGGTAAACTACACCCACCCGCCAGTGCCTGCGCCCAGCCCACGTCCCGGGGCTCAGCCACCGCTTTTTGGGGACCTTGTGCTCAGATGGTGCTTTTTCGAGGGGTCCCACGGGGGTCAGGAGGGGGCTGCCTTTGCCTCCCCCCTTGCAAATGGGGGGGCTGTGGATGCCATCGGCATCCGGGCAGGATCATCCCCCGGGACCATGTGCCTGCCCCGGCCCCCGCAATGTCCCCCAGCCCCTGCAATGTCCCCCAGCCCCTCTGATGTCCCCAAGCCCCTCTGATGTCCCCAAGCCCCTGCAATGTCCCCCAGCCCCTCTGATGTCCCCCAGCCCCTGCAACGTCCCCCAGCCCCTGCGACACCCCCGGTACCTGCCATACAGAACCGGCAGCTCCTCCCGAAGGTCCCTATTCAGGTCTTCAAACACCACTTGGGCTTTATTAAACTCCTCCTCGGCCTGCGGGGAGGGAAGGGGGGGCCATGGCTTTGCTGGCACGGCCGGGGCATGGGGGGCTGCGCCGGGCGGGGGTCCCACGGGATGCTCGACCTTGGCGATTTTCGCCTCGTCCTTCTTCTTGGCGCTTTGCAGAGCTTCCAGATGATGCCGGGCGCTGTCGTAGTCCACCAGCTTACGGCCCCGCTTGGCGATGCGYTCCTGCGTGGGGGGCAAGGTGAGCCAGGATCCGGCCCCCCGTCCCCATCCCCCCCCGACACTGCACACGGGGGGTACCTTAAAGTCCCCGAACTGAGCCAGGTAGTTCTCCATCAACCGCAGGGCTTGGTCGGCCAGCTTCGCCTCGTAGTCGTCCCACAGGAGGTCATTGCTCTGTGGGGTGGAAAAAGGGGGGGACAGGAGTATAACGCCTGGATTCCCCCCCCAACCTCCCCTCTGGCCGTACGTGCTGAGCTGCATCCCCAGGGACCCCCCCCGGCTCAGCTCACTGGCCCCCCCGGTGCTCAAAGGGGACCCTTGGGGACAGCGGGGGCACGTCAAGGGGCTCACATCTGCAATGGCTTTCAGTTCCTCGTGTCCATCCCAGTCGGTGCTGTAAATCTCCTGCAGCGTTTCGGCCACTTTCCGGGAGCTCTCATGCATCACTGTGGCCCGGCCAGGGGATGCAAAAATATTATTTACTATTAATTACTATTATTTATTATGCATTAATTTTATTTTTATTATTATTTATTATTTATTATTATTTATTATCCCAGGTAAGAAAACACAGTGATGCTCAACCCCCTCCCGCCTCCTCCATGGTGCCCACAGGGTTTTCCCAGCATATTTACGGGGACGGGGATCCGTACCTTTCACTGCACCAAGGAAAGCCTTGAGGTCTTTGTAGAGTTTATTGCCTTCGTTCTGCAAAACAACGCGGTGAGGGGACAGGTCAGGGCTGTCCCCGAGGGCTCGAGGTGATTTCCACGAGCCTGGCAGGGATGGAGGGACCCTGGGAGGCAGCAGGACCAAAGGCTGGTGTAGGGGTGTCCCCGTCCCCCCTCTTCCCCGCTCCCCRGTGTGACCTGCTGCAGCTGGAAGTTGTACGCGCTTTGCTCAAACTGCTCGTCTTTGGTTTCCACCGTTTTGCCCAATTTCTGCAAAACCTGGGATGGAGAGAGATGGAGGGGGGGTAAAGCCGTCAGTCCTGAGCTTGGTGCTGCCCACCGGGCTCTACCTCCCGGCTGGGACTGGGGTCAACCCCAGCGAAAGCCCCTCTTGGGGGGATGCTGAGGATCCGGCAGAGCTGATGCCAAGCAGGGATTTGGATGGCGGATGCAAAATTCTGGCGCATCCCTTGGTGCTTTTCTTTTTTAGAGGAAAACGGTGACTTTTTGGGTGCTAACCCATCACCCTACCCTATAAAACCCTGTAGGTGAAGCCCTATGCACCCCAAAACATCCATGCATGTGATTATGGGTGCAGGCGAAGCCCTGGGTGCTGCCTCGCCGGGCACTGGTGACACTGTGGTGAGGATGAGGATGGTCTGCGGCTGAAGGCTGCCTCCGGAGCCACCATTGCAGGAGTGTGGTGAGGCCGGGGCCACATGGGAGGGAGCTTTGGGGTGTCCGGGAAGAGTTTGACCTCCCCGGAAAGCAGCTGGAGCCTGGCCTGGGCTGATACCGCCACAGGGGAACTGAATTTAGCACCGAGCCCCAGCCAGGAAACCCAGGAGCGTGTGGGTATGGTGGGGGGGGGCTTCACATCACCCCCAAAATGGGAGTCGCTGCCTACTTTTTTGGGGAGAGAAAGGGAAAGAGACGCCCCCGAACCGCCCCAAAACAGCCGAGAGTCACCCCCTTTCTGCCCGCTTCCGGAGCCCTTCCCCCTCGCTTCCTGCGCGGCCAGTGCGGGCTACGCTGGCGTTCCTGGGGCTATCCCCACGCCAGGTCCCGCGGGGGACTGTCACCTCCGGCCAGCCTGAGGGACCCCGTGCCAGCAGCGCATGGTCCCCCCGTAACCTCTGGAAGGCGTTTTGGRTGGAAAAATTCCACTTTTAGAGAACCCAGCGGCTGCCAAAGCAGCTTGGGGGACTTTGGGGAGATGCCATGAAGCCCAAAGCCTTGGAGCAATGATGACGTTGACCCAGAAGCACCCAGATTAACACCCTATGAGCACCCACGGGTGCCAAGCGGTGCCCGTTGTGCCACCCCCTCAGTGCCGCAGTGGAAAAAAACCTAAAGAGTAAAATAAAATAAGGGATTTGGGGGCTGGGTGTCATGGGCGGGCATCGCACCRTACCTTCTCCTGCGCCCGGCTGAACCGTTTCTGGACCTGCTTCGCGAAGAGCCCGGCTCCCCCGCTCTTGCCCTCTGCCATGGCTGCAGCTCGGTTCCTGCTTGCAGCCGTGCGCTGCGGTTTGATGTTTGCTACGGAGGAAGTTCGAGGCGAGGCAGCTGCCGGCATCCGCCGAGCACCCGGGCACCCCCCACCGCGCTTCCCCCCGGAAAGGCTGCCCCGTGCGCCCAGCGACATGGGTGGACCAAACGGGTGATGGGGAATCTGCGCCCACCTCTTAATTCTTCCACAAGCATCTGGTTTTGGGTTTAAATTTGGCTTTTGGTGAAATTTCGGTGCTGTTTTTTTTATCCCCATGCCAGGCGGGGTTGTGGCACTGTCGGCTCCTCTGGGATGCAACTGCGGGGCAAGGCGGTAACAGCCAGCAAATCCAACATCTCTCATTGCAAAGGAGGTCGGTTTTGGAAGAGAAATGGAGCTAGCGGCAGGGAAAAATCCCAACTGGATCCCCCTGTATCCTCCCTGCATCTCCAAGGAGCTGCGTTGCTGCCCATGGAGGGGATTTGCAGCATTTTCCCCTTTCCCATTTTCCCAAGGACTTTCTGGCTGCTCCGAGAGTGAGGGACCGGTTGCTTTTCCCCACAGCTCTTTCCAAAGGTGYGAGGAAGAGGAGGGACATGGCCGAAGGGATGCTCTGGAATATGGAAGGGGAAAAGGATGCTGAGGCCTGGAGGAGAAAGGATTGCCGGGCTGCGGGGCAAAGCATCCACCAGCGTGCCGGAGAGAGGAACATATTTTATTGACACCAGCTACGGGTTTTAAACCCCTCTGACCGAAACGTGGGGGAAGATGATGTCCATCACCCGAGCTGGGGACTGGGCTCTTCTCCTGCCACCGCTCAGTTCTGGGCCATCACCTGGAAGGAGAAGAAAGGCAATGGTTGAGCCAAGCAGGGATAGAGCCAGTGCATCAGTGCAATGATAGCGCCAGGTCTCAGCCCCCGGCCGCCTGAGCCCCGCCAGCATCTTACGCTCACCATCCAGGAGATGTAGGCAGAGACGCAGGTGAAGACGGTGGGTTTGCACTCGATGTTGCAGCCCAGACCGGAGATGAAGCCGGTGACGCTGTGGACCTGGTACTGCCCGTTCACCGCGCAGTGCAGGGGACTTCCCGAATTGCCCTGCTGGACCGAGGAACCCATATGAGATGGGAGGAACGGGGGTGGCGGTGGGATGCCRGGGGGGAAAGCAGGATGCCAGGGTCGTTCCTGGCAGCTGGAGCGTACTCCGTCACTGTCGGCGCAGACCATGGTGGTCTTGACGGTGGAGCCCCAGTAGAGGGGCTGGAGCAGTCCACCACGGGCAGGTATGCCTGCAGCAGGATGCTGGAGAGCTGCCCGTTGGCTGCACGCGACCGAGCTGCAGCATCATCCTGGACCACGGCGGTGCGTTGTCTGCGGCGGGGGGCTGCGCTGCCGGTGGCTAAGGGATGGAGAAGGAGGGATGGGAAGAAAACCAGGTGACACGGCCCTACCGAGCAGCCTTGGTCCCTCTTCCACACAGCCCCAGAAGACCCTGGGTGCACTCCAAGTCTCCCTTGGCTTTGGTCAGGCGGCCCAAATCCCCAGGGAGACGATGCCCTGCTCTTGCATCTTCCTCTTCTGCACATCTCAGGCAATGTTGTCACAAGTTTCTCCCAGTCTCAAGCCTCGCAGATGCCCCAGCTGCAGCTCTCGCATCACATTTATCCCCGGGATGTCTCCAAGAGTTTTATCCAACACATGAATGGTGCCCACATCACCCCCAGGATGGGGAAATTGAGGCAAATGCAGGGCAAGACCTTCACCCCCTCCAAAAAAACTCACCCCACCCAGGACAGCCAGTGCCGGAGCAGGGACCGGCCGCGACCTCCACGAGGCATTATTTTGAGGTTAAATGAAACACCAACATGGTTTGTAATAAAAACCTGATTTCTGGCCAAAACAGTTTTATTTTTTCCCACTTTAAAAAGAAATTGAGGCCGTTCTGGGGGGTAAACCTGCGGCATCGAGGTTTTTGCTCCACTGATGGAGCCGTCACTGGAAAACAGCTTTTGTGATAGCGGTGATTATCGGTTCACCCAGTTAAAAAAAAAAAAAAAAAAAAAAAAAAAAAAGGAAAGAAAAAAAGCACCTGCTGCATTTCTGCACTTATCTCTAAGGAAAACACGAGATTTCATGGGTAAAATGGTCTCCAAATAACCACTTATTTGTTTTATCAGCACAGAAGGGAACACAGTGAGGGACAGGGGAGAAGCCTCTGCCCCGGCACAGGGACAACCCAACCCAAATTTGAACCACCCCAAATGTGATACCTCATTGCAAAAATGGCTTTAAACACACTTTTGGGCTGCAAAAGGGAGTATCCAGGGCAAGAAGAGGGAGGGAAATTAAATCAGAGGAGGGGTGGGAGCTTGGAGGAAGCCGGAGACAGGATGTCTGTAAAATAAATCATCTCTTTATTTGAGGTCGTGTATCCAAAGACAGGTTCTCCCACCCCCCCATCACTTCCAGGAGGGGTTTCCCCCCACTATAAATGAAATGGCAACGAAAGTGGCAGCTACAGTAGTCGGGCTTGATGAAAACCAGGGGAAGGAGGAGATCTTGCGCCCGGGCACTGTCGAGAGCCTCTCTGGGAGGATGCGTTTGAGCTGTGCCATCCAGGGAAAAACCTTCCTCCAGATCAGCACAAAGACGAGCAGAATCGCACCCAGGAATCATCATCATATAATAATAATTAAAAAAAAAAAAAAAAAAAAAAAATCTAACTTCCCCCCACAAATCAAGCCTGATATCTAAGGCAGACAGCCCAACTTCTCCCATCCCAGCAGCAGCGATGCATGATGCTTGCAGTGCCGCAGCGGGCGAGGGCCGGATCCTGGCAGCCCCCTGGCAGCACTGGGGGGGATTCCCTCGCCCGCACAGGGCCACGACAAACCACGATCCACCCTTCCGCGGGATGAGCCGCACGGCCGGTCGCCGTCCTCCTCCTCGCTGGAAGGAGTTTCCCACCCGGCTTTCACGTGCGGGGCGGCACGGCCGCATTTTTAAATGCCCGATATGGATTTAAGAGTCTCTGGCTGGAGCTGGGGAGGGGAAAGATGAGCAGCAGCTGGGTACCAAAGAGCATCCTCAGGCATCTCTACGACCGACGGATTTTGGGCTCCGTGGGGTACCGCCGGCCGAGCTTGGCTCCCTGGGCTTCCCCGCTCCAAAGGCATGGGACTGAGTTCAAGGCAACCGTGAAATGCAGCATATTTAAGGCTTTCGCTTCTTAAATAAAAAAAAAAAGGGGACGTTTTTTTGGACTCTGGTTTCCTGAGCGTAGTTGGGGATGGCCAGGGGCTCGGGCCACTCTGCTCCCCGCCTAGGTGAAGGACCAGAGCTGGTGGGTGTCCGCTGGGTTGCAGGGAACCATCGCTGGGTGCTTCCCTCGTGCTGTCAAGCACGTACCAGAGGCTGGGTTTTTAATCAGTCGGTCCTGCCGAAAAATGAAGATGGCATCAGCTCAGCGATGCCGGTGGGATGAAGAAAGGATGAGACCGAGGGGAAGCGGCAGAGAAGCATCATCATGGGGGGGGACGATGCCACCACCCCCTTGGGTGATTCCCAGGATGGAGATGCATCTCCTCACCTGTGCCAGGTCCCACTCCTCGCTGGCTGGCACCCGGCCGGGCTTCCCTCGGTACTGGCAGTCACCCAGCTCGGCCGAGCCCGAGCCTGCCCGCAGGCACAGCTCCTTCCCGATGTTGTGCCGCAGCTCCCGCTGGCTCGTGTACTCAAAATACTGGGGGGGGGGGGCAAGACCACAGAGGGGACTTCACACTGCTGTGCCCAAGAAAATAACCCCCAGGGGAAAAAACAGGGGGATTGCAGGAGGGGGAAATGCTGGGGGTTGATGGGTGCCCACCTGGTTGCCCCCCATCCCGTGGCAGGGGTACATGATGAGCGGTTTCCCACCGTGGTTGTTCTCACCGACGTCCAGGCAGCTCTTGGTGCCCTCATTTTTTATCTGCAGGGGATGTGGGGAAACGGGGCACGGGGGTGAGCTGGGCTCCGAGGTCCCAGGGTAGGGACCTGCCTTGGGTTTGGGCTTTGCGGGGCACTTAATTATTGCTGTACAAACATGATCCCTGGTACTAGGCGCCGTGTCCGGGTCCCTTGTCCTTTCTAGGACACAAGGAACGCCCGTGCCAACGCCTCCGTCCCACCGAGTCAAAGGTGAAAGCCGCCCGGGATGAGGTTTCAGGAAACAAAGGTGAATTAAAACCCGGACAGGAGCCAGCACCCGGCCCTTGCCACATCCAACGGCTGCTTTCACATCGCCCCGGTCAAGGCGGGTTGGGCTCAGAGCCCAACACTCGGCTCGGAGGAAAGGGGCTTTTTTTGGCAACTCCATCCTCGGGGATGGAGCCGGCGCTCCACGTCCTGCCCGTCCCCAGCTCGGTTTTTCAAGTCCACCCTGTGCGTGTTGATGCCAGCACGGTGCTCATAGAAGCTTTCAGCTCTTTCACCCGCTTTAACCCAACACCATGTCCCCGTGGGTCCCCCACCCCGTAACTTGCCCCAAACCAGCTCTGCCAGATTCCAGCTCTTTTGCCGTCAGCCAGAGCCCAAACCGGCCCTGCCAGCCGGTGACGGACGCGGCTGCACCAAAAACCTGCAGCGCGCTGGTTTAAATGCAAAACCCCCAAACTCAACTTTTTGGGGACTTCACTGCCGTGGCTATTTCTAGCCAAGGACTGAGCCCAGCAGGATGCTCTGGGCACCCCTGTACTTACCGCTCCATAAAAAGTTGGAGTCAGGTCGGGAACGAACATCTCTGGGTAGATGGTCTGGAGGTACCAGGTGAAGTTCTTGCAGTGGAGCTGCTCCCTCAGCTTGCGCCGGTCTGTAATGTCACCATACGTCTTCTATCAACAAAGTCACGTGAGAAAATTAAACTAACCTCCGAAGCCAGCAAGGAAAAAACAAAAAAACCCTCCCGAGCCGGGACTCAGAGCTGAGGGGTCCTCCCGGCTTTGTCATCGTCCGTCACGGTGTGCCCAGGACCGAGACCGGTGGTGGGGTCTTGCAAGACATCCCCGGTCCCTGGCAGGTACCCTCAGGCTCTGGCTGCTCACCGAGAGGGCTGGGACATTTTGGCATCACAGCACAATGTTTTGGTGTTGTAAAAAAAAATATTAAAAAAATGTAAAAAAAAAACCAAACAAAACCAAAAAACCCCATGTTTTTCTACTAGAAAACATTATGGCCAAATAGAAAAAATAAAAAATAGCTTTTTGGCTACATCTTTCCACCTGCATTTGCTTTCCCACCTCCAGGCTGAGCCCACCTCCTCCCTCTGCTCAGGCTTGAGCTCCCAGCAGGATCAGGCCCCCCTGGAAGAGCCAGAAGCCTGCCGGCATGCCCGGTACCTCTCTGGCCATCTGAGCAGCTTGCTGGTTCCTCCTGTAGAAGATCTCCTTGTAGTCGTCCATCCAGACCTCGGCCAGGCGGACCTGGTTCCTGGAGATGACCTGGGTGCCCTTGGGGAAGGTGTGGGGGCTCTTGGAGCGGAAGACGTGACCCACGACGGAGCAAGGGATAATCTCGACTTGACCCCCACACTGCCAGACCTACGGGGAGGCAACCCCTGAGATGTGGAGGAGTCCAACCCCCCCGTGCCCCCCAAGAAGGAACATCCCTGAAGACGCCCTTTGAAGATGGCACCGACCCATCCTTACCCTGAAGGACATTTCCACGTTCTCACCCCCCCAGATCTCCATCTGATCGTCGTAGGAGCCGATGTGTTCGAAGTAGGACCTGGAGATGGCAAAGAGGCCACCGGCAAAGGTCGGGGACCTACGGGGGAGGAAGAAGGGAAGCAAAATAGGGTTAAAATAAAAATAGAAAAGCAGAAGTCTGAGTTTTGGGGACATCATGGCCCTCACGGTGGGTGTGAGCACTTTGCAGCTGTGTCCCCCCATCTCCCTGCCCCATCCAGCTGTGCCCCAGATGTGGTGGCTTTGGCAGAGGGGCCGGACCTAGCTGCCAGGAGGGGACGGAGGTGGCGGTGGCAGCGAGACACCGAGGGGCCTCACCGCTGGCTCTCGACTCAAAGCGAAAAGGGGATATTGTTACCGAAAACCTATCACCGAAAAGAAGGGGGGAGATTAGAGCTCAGYGGCCGGCGCCCCATTCACTCCTCCGGCTTCTCTAATCTTTTCCATCTGATCTTTAGAAGAGGCTGGAACAGAAACTTGCTTTTATTCAGGAAAAATAAATAAAAAAAGGATTCGCTGAGCTGCTGCGTTCCTGCCGAGCGGAGATGAGACGCCGCCGGGAGCCAAACTGCCAGCTCGCAGTAAAAGGGACCTTTATTGGAACAGGGACGTCTCCCGGGTGACCTCTGCACAAAGCCAGCCCTGCYGCCGGCCAGGGGACGGGATGCGGACGGGGCCAGGCAGGGTGTCCGGTATCTCCCGATGGGAGCACCCAGCTTATCGTGGGGCACCGACAGAGAAGTGCAGCAGGAAAACCCGTTCAGGGTCTCTCTGCATGAAAATAAAGGGGTAAAAATAGGGGGTTTGGTGCAGTCCAATCCACATGTCACATATTCTTGCTGCTGTGCCAGCACAGGTGCCCACCCTGTGCCCAGATAGCTGGTAGCCAAGAGCGAGAAGATACAAGATCCTTAACGAGAGACTTTGCAGGAGCGGAGAGATGGCTGGAGGCAATTCAAAGATGTTTTTGCAAAAGGTCCTTTACGGCTCCACGTTTGCCAAACCCCAGGGGAGGTTTCTCCTCTGCTCTGACCATGCCTGAGCATCTTCTCCCAAGCACAAGCCACCTGAGATCCCTCAAGCCAAGCATCCCACGAGGGAAGCTCCGCTGGGAAGGGACAGCATCCAATTTGTTGGAAAAAGGAGCAAAAATGACTGGAGGAAGGGGCAGTTTCCTAGCACAGGGCACCCAGCTCTTTGCCACCCCTGGCCGTGCCTCCCTAAGCACCCCGCAGCAGCAGCCATGCATGCTCAGCCAGTTCATTTTGCAGCCTTTGGGTCCGGACACGGCGTTCCCAGGGCTCATCCAACCTTTGCTACCATCACACCAGCTCCAAAGTGGATAAAAATCCCCTCCCTACAATGGGCTCACTTGATGGGGAAGGTCTCATCCTTCCTCCGCTGCCTCTCCCGGGGCGGGACGACCTCCCAGCCGAAAGTCAGGCTCCAGTCAAAGTTGCCCCGGCTGTGCTGTTTGCCGTTCTGGACAGGCTTGGAGAACTCAAAGGTGTTGAGATCGATGGTGGCGATGTCGGGGCTTACGACAGCCGTGGGCTCTTCAGCGATGCGGGATAAGAGGGGCTCCAGCCAGCCGTGAAAACACTCGCCTGGGACACAGGGAAGGGTTGGCCATTGAGTGGAGATGACAACATCCCCCTGGGGACCCCCGGGAGGTGGTGGGTACTCACAGTGGGCATCCAGGAAGGTCAGGACCTCCCCGCTGGCCACGCTGGCCCCCAGCAGCCGCGCCGTGATCAGCCCTTTCCTCTCCTCCTGCCGCACGACTCGCACGATCTGAAGCTGCTCCACGTAGCGATCCAGCTCGTCCTTCAGGTAGTCTGRGCAGGGGGAAAAAGAGCAACCTGCTCCGTCRGAGAGGGGAGATGCTAGTTCCTGCRCCCCACCAGCCCACCCTGCTGCCCCCATCCCATCCCTTCACAAGAGCTCCTGCTCAGACCCCACACCCGGGTTCAGATCCGGCCGTGGGCTCAGGGAGACACAGAGCCTCCTTTCCCCCAAAATCCAAGAGGGTTTTTGGCTAAAGAAAGTGCATCTTGCAAAGGAGCTGGCCACCAGCCCCGTCTAATCCTCCACCAGAGAGGGATTAGAGGAACAATGGGGTGAGAAGGTCTTGTGCCCTGTGGCTAAAGTGTCACAGGGACCGAGCGGACGAGCTGTCACCGAGGAAAGGGACAGCGGACAAGGTGCCACCCAGGGAAATTGGGGTTTCTCCTTCCTTGGCAGATGCAGCCAAGCCAAAAGCTGGGAATGGCCAAGCGAGAGCTGGGATGTCCGGAGACCCATCCTGGGAAGGGACCCTAAGTCTCACGAGCATCCGACCTGAGTCCCCACCGCAGCGGGAGCCAAGCTCACAGGCGATAAAGCCCTGCACCGCCCCGAGGTTTCTGCTCCTCGGGAGCCTGTGCAGACGCCGTGGGTGGAAAGGGAGCATTTGTCTTTGGGGCGAGGGCAAAGTCTGCTCCTCCCCAGCGCCCTGACGCTGAACCACATCGTTAATTTGCTCTGGGTGTAGCTAATGAGGATTGCAGCCTGGCAGGCAAGCCAGCCAACGGACGAGGTATTTGCAGGATGCGGGAGGAGCACCCGGTTTTTCTCCAGGGCTGGATTAACAGCGGTGCCAGAGAAGGGAAAAACCCCGACGGCGCTCTCGGGCGGATGCGAAACAATGTGGAAGAACTGTCGGATGCATCTCGGGCTGCTCAGAGACTCGGCATGAGCCACTTCTCCTCCGAGTGGCTCAGAACCACTGCTCCCAGGGATGGAAAGATGCTTGACAACCCCTTGCATCCCTCCGACTCCCGCATCCCGCCACGGCTCCCGCATCCCGCCACGGCTCCCACCCACCATCCGTGCTGGCATCGTCCACCAAGATGATCTCCTTCAGCAGGAGGGCCGGGGAGCTGTGCAGCACGCTGTACACCGTCCGCAGCAGCGTCGACCAAGCTTCGTTATGGAAGACGATGATGACGCTGGTGGTGGGCAGGGGGGGACACCGCTTGAATTTCTGGTCGATGCACCTCCGAGAGAGAAAAGCAGCGGTCTAAGCAAGATGGGGGGGGGGGGGCACGACAGAAACGAAACACCCCTCGTCCCCCCCAAACCCCATGGCAGGAGAGCGGCTACCAGCTCTGGAGGCTCTCAGCTCGTCGACGCTTTGATTTCAATTGATTTCTACCTCTCCCCCCGCCGCTGGTCGAGTGAATCGCATTCCTCCCGCCTGCCCAGCCCCGGTGTCCCCCCCATTGTCACTGCTACACCTGCTAAGCACGGATAATCGCCTGCCGGTGTCGGGGGGGCCAGTTTCCACGCCAGGGCTGGGTTTCTACTCCTATTCAAGCCTTTTTTTCCCCACCAAAATCACCCCATGCCTCCCCCCAGCCCACCCCCCCGAGCAGGCAGGGGTTGGTGAAGGGGGGGGCCCCACGCTTTAATCCGGCAGCCCACGGCTGGAGGGCAGGCGAGAAAATCTCTCGAGTTTACACTGCTTCCTTCACCCCCCCACCCCAGCAGGGTCTGAGGCTGTTCCACTCGGCTGAGAAAAGAAAAAGTCCGATTACTGGAGCCGACTGAAATAAAAGAGGGAGGGGAGGGAAAGGGGGGGAGATGCTGGAGCCACCCGGCCATGAGCAGGTACCCGGAGACACAAAGAGCTGCCGCTGGCTTTTGCCCATTGCTGTTAAAAACCAACCCCAAGAGGACAAAAATTAGGGGGGGGGGAAGTATATGTATTTTTTCAGCCCTCCCTCCGTTCGATCCCCTGCCAATGCTTGGTGACATCCCGCTCCCGATCCACTTTTATTTCCCCTTGAACTTGCCACCCCCCAGGAGCAAATGGACCCGCACGGCTCTGGGCGATGGCTCTTACTCCGGCGGGCGGCTGTCGGGTCCCAGCGCTCGCTGGAGGGAGATGCGGTCGCTGGCGAAGGCGTTGAAGCAATGTTTCTCGTAACCTCGCTCCTTCTCCTTCGTCTCCTCTGGCGTCCATTGATCCTTCTTGAAGGCTTTGCCATCAGCTCCAGGGCTGGCGGGGTCTTGGGGGGGTCTCTCCATCAGCGGCCGAAGCTCCGCTGCCGTGTAGACGCCGGGCAGGCAGGAGCGAGCACCAGGCGGCGGTTCCTCCTGGCGAACCGGAGCTCCGATCTGCAGCTTCGGCATCGAGTCTCGGATGTTGTTGACCGCCCCCAGCATCAGGTCGAGGACTTGGTCCTTCCCCTGGACGATGTTCTTCAACCAGGGTTCCTCGCTTGGGTCCTTGTTCCCCACGTCCTTCTGCAGGATGAAGAGGAAGATGATGAAGACGGCGCCCACCAAAGCCACCTTCAAGGGGCTGTAGCGTCTCCGGAAGAGCCTCATTTTTTTTTTTCCCCGTGTGGTTTCTGGAGGGTCCTCCCTGCAGTGATGGGCGTTTCAGGGACGTGGGGTCTTGGGGTGCTTCATGRTGATCTGCTCTGCTCCACTAACCTGGGGAGAAGGAGAAACACCCGCAGATTAATTCACAGACTGGATGCAGTTCAGGTTCATCCCCTTGATACTAATACATTAATATAATATTCATTATATATTAATATAAAGTTCACTCCCTGCAAGGGGGCAAGCGAGACCTGTAAAATCCAGTCCCCCCGTGGCCCCTTCCAGCCCGTAAATCCATGCTAAAAATAGAACACCAGGAAAAAGTGAAGTTTGAAAAATGCTGCGAGATGTGCTGGATCCGGCCACCACAAGCGCGGGACGTCCCCAGCAGTTTCTCCTGCGACCGAGCCAGCTGCTGCAGCATCCCCCCTGCAACCTCCCCATGCACACCGGGAGCATCGTAACAAAGCTAAGATAAAGCCACAAAATTTGCCGAAATATTTTTGGCTGCGCGGAAAGAGCCTTTCCCTGGGTATTTTTCCTGCCTGCAGTGTCACTGGGAAGGAAAATAGGTGCAAGACTCCGCGGCGCTTCGGTTTCGGCTGAATTGGAGCAGCAGGTTCGGTGTCCGGTGCCCTGCCTGGTGCAGCAGCCACTGAGAGCTCAGCACCGGCTGCAAAGCCTCCGCCGGGACTCGGCAAAAGCACCACGACCGGCCAAGCTTTCCCACCACAAGCAAACCTCCCGCGGCTGCTCTTTGTGAGCCGCTGCCGCCGGAGCATGGACAAGCTCCGCAGGAGCCATTCACCGGCATCTCCTCCTCCTCCTCCACTTCTGGTTCCCCCCCTCCTTTATTTCTTTTTTCCTTTTCTTTTTATTGCCTTGGAAATGGTGCGGCCCCGGAGCGGAGAAGGGCACCTGCCAGCAACTTCAAGGGCGAGGAAGCTTCAGCTCGTAAAGGAGGAGGGACGAGGCGGTCCCCGGGGTCACCGCTTTCAGCGCCGCGGGGATCAAAGCCGGCGGCTGGACCACGCTTCACTGCCAAGGGCGCCCGTCCGCGAGTCGCGGCGGGACAGGGCGGCACCGGCCCCATGGTGGGGGTGAAAAAAAGCCGAATTAAGGAAAAAACATAAATCCACCTCAATTTCTGCTTCTATCTGAGCAAAGATGCTCCCACCCCACTTGCGCCCCTGAGCCCCGATGCTTTTGTTGCATGGTGCAAGCCGCTGCCATGCAAGGASGCGAGCAGAGAAAAGCCGTTTTGGGGAGGAAAACCCCGTTTCCACTATCTCCACGTGTCTCCCAGAGCCTCCTTCCTGCCACGTTGCTGTGACCACGTTAACGAAGCGCGCTCGTTAGCTGTGCGATGCTAATAAACCCCGGGGCGGCACTTGGGCACGCAGGGAGAGGGCATGGGTTTGTGCACAACAGCGGCGCTGCAGCCCCCGAGGGGGCTCCAACCCCAACCCCCCTCCCCARCCCCTTCCCAAAAAGGGCCAAAAAGCAAAAGAAAAACCCCCAAAATCTCCCCCAAAAGTGCTGGGGTAGATTTTGCAACGAGCTGCGGCGCGAGCTCCTGGCGCACTTGCGTTCTCCGCTACCAGCCCTGCAAAGCCATGGGTTGATGCTGCTCCGTCCCATCCAGCCCATCCCGAAAAAAAGCAGGATAGGGCTCGCCCTGCACCCAGGAAAACCAATGCCAAAATTACCCAGTGGAGCCCATCGGGTTTGGAAGAGGGGGAAAAGGGGTTTTGCTGGGAATTTGGTGGCAGCCGGAGCATCCTCTGTGGTGCGGGAAGGAGGAATCACAGGGAGAGGTGGAAATCGAGAGATGCTCCCCCGGCGGGGGGGGGGGGAAGGGGGAAATAAATAAAATAAAAGCAAATCAACACCGACACGCCACTGTGAGCAAACAGGGCGGCTGCGGTCAACGTGGCCACGCACTCCACGTGGCAGCGAGCCGGCGGCCACGATTGCGATGTCGGAAGCAGTCAGGATTGCAAAAAGCCAACAGCGGGAAGCGGGGTGCAATCCTGCATCACCCTGCAACCCCGCCGCCGGCTGGGACGGGGGAAAAGCTGGGTTCGTTACCGGTGGTGCCAAAAAATGGTTGGCGCTGCTGGCGAGATTCGGCTCCTCGCGCTGGAGCATCGCAGCACAGCTCCGGTTTTAGGAACTGGTGATGCTGGGGGGTGCAAGGGGAAGGTGGGTGCTGCGTGGTGCAAAGCCGGGGGGTCTCACGAGGCTCCTGCCATCGAGCCGCCGGCCTCACCCCGGTTGGGATGAGCCCTCAGGGTCCTGGACCCGCTCCCGGTGATGGGGGGCCGGGACCACCGGAGGTGGGTTGGGTGGCAGCTCTGCCCCACCGGGGGGGGGGAGGGGGCCGGATCCTGTTCACCGCGGTGCATGGAGCCCTGCAGCCCCGGGCACCCGCTGCGCTGCCCGGGGGGGCTCCGTCCCGGGCCGCCCTT
>JAYKAV010003202.1:125659-136003 GCA_035582835.1 Phoebastria nigripes
GGGGCCGCTGCCGCCACCACCTGCCGCCGCCCCGGGGTACAGGTGCACGGGGCGGCGCCGCCGCGGTCCTAGCGCCGACGGCCAGGCGAGCCACGCCGCGGTCCTAGCGCCGCCCGCCGACCCCGCGCCGGCCTTCCGGGGGCGATGGCGGGCTGACACCGGGGTACCGGCGGGGACAGGGGTCCATAGAGGCCGCATGGGTTTGGAACGAGGGGTACCCTGAGTGTCCTATAGGGGCTATAGGGGCCTGACACCGGGGTACCGGCGGAGACAGGGGTCTACAGGGGCAACAGGAGGCACAAGGGCCTGGCACTGGGGGTGCTGGGAGCCCCAGGGGCCTATAAAGGCCATAGGAGCCTGTCACTAGGGGTGCTGGGAGCCACAGGGGCTTATAGGGGACATAGGGGCTAGAGGGGCCTGGCACTGGGAGTGGTGGGAGCCACAGGGGCCTATAGAGGCCATAGGGGCCTGACCCCAGGTGTACTGGGGACCAGTAAAGGCCTGGCACTGGCGGTGCTGCCAGGAACTATAGGTCCTATACTGCCCGACTGCCGGGCAGCGGGAGAGAGGCACCAGCACGGTGCAAACGCCCTTCCTACTCGCACGTGCCCCTTAGTTCGTGCTACGTTTGTTGTTATTATTCTTATTTATTAATTATTCCGTGGGCGCTGTGGAGCCTACGGAGCTTCCTGGCTCGGGGGTGGTGGTTCACCGCAGCTGGGAGTTTGTTTACCATCGTTTTTACCAGGATGCAATAATCGCTGGTAATAGTTTTTGTGAGCACGCCGGTCACTATAAATAGACTATCAACACGGGAACTTGCTAATTATTCCCATCCCTCTGTGTCATCCCTTATTAGTCTGTATCTTCCCATCGACCKGCCAATTGCACCAGCTTGCTGCTCTCCACCAGCACCCCAAGCCCGCGCGTGATCCCTCCCGGCGTGCAACGAGGCGGCAGCCCCAAACAGCAAGCCCCCTGCTCCGAGTGCCCCGTTTCCCACATCCTCAAGACCCGTGTTTAACACTAGATGGTGGTATCTTCATGAAGCTTCGACCTGAGGATCAGCAGCTGTTAGTCACAGCACAAAAACTCCCCGGAAAAGCCAGGTGAGATATTGGTGGTGTGAAAGAGCTGCTCAAAGCCCCTTCAGGGATGATGTGACAGGTACGAGCCCTTCGGCAGGGGATTCCTGCGCTTGCAAGGAAGGGCATGAGCAGCCCCCAAACCCCCCGTGCACCCCAGGAGAGGCTGCGGTCGAGACGCGCAGGAGGGCCAAGGGGAAAACCCCAGCGGCTTCTCCAGGATCCCGGAGGGATGAGCCCTGGGCGGTTTTTAATTACCCAGCTGAGGATTTTGTCTTGGCTCCTGAGCTGTATGGAGGATTTGGGGGATTTGACCTGAGGCAGAGTGAGTATTAATTTGGATTATTGGGTTATTAGCTTGAATATTAGCTGCCTTACAGGGGATAAGTCGGGCAGAGCTCCGGGGCACCGCAGACGCACAAATACCCAGCAGCCTCCACGTTAAAGCACTAACGAGTCGCTAGAGAAAGGTGGGGGAAAACTGAGTCACAGAAAAGGCACCTGCCTCACCCAGCGCGGCGCAGAGAAGAGCCAACACTCACCCGCCATGAGGCCACCCTTGGCCTTCATAATCATCTCCTGTGCTTTTCAGAGCTAAATTTAAACCCTGGGTTTGCGCAGTGGCTGCCTGTAATTCACTGCCGTTTTGTTTCCTGCCTCGCTGCCGTGCAGAGGTTTCGCTCTTAGCACAAAAACTGAAGGGGAAATTCCCTACCCCAAAGTTTGCTGCTGCTGAACTTTTTTCAGCTGCGACTCGCCGAGCCCGATGTCGCGCCGCAGCCGCCCAGCCAGGGGAAGGAAGGCCCCCTGCCAGAGTAAGTGCACTTCTGCGGAAAATGGAGCTTTTTTGGCTTCACGGGGTCCACACAGGGCTGTGTCGCAGGGGACAGGGTGGGGATGGGCTTTTCACTGCATTAAACCAGCCCTGTTCCCCGGCACCGAGGGAGAACACGGCTGAAGGCAGGTCCTGCCCCTCCAGGTCGCTCAGTGAACCCCGAGCATCTGATTTCCCCAGGATTTTTGTGTTCTCGGATTGCTTCCTTTAATTACAATTTGTGAAATGCTTTTCAGGTTATGCAGGAGATTAAAATCTCCCGGTGCACCGTCCTCCTAGTGTCACAAAAGTAATTTGGGGGAAATGAAGAAGCAGTTAACTACTGAAAAAAACAGCAGGGATCGTACAAAATCAATACAGGCTTGCTTGGGAATGACAGCTCCAAATCACACACTTCTTAATAATTAATTGGCATAGTTATATATAACTCTCAGACAAAATATATCCTCTTAATCTTTAATTTGATATGTTAGCTATGGAGTTAGCTGCTTTGGAGGGTGCAAAATGTTTGTCCTTGGTTTTTAAGAATCAGTGGGACCCAAACAGCCAAAAATACGATGCAGTTACCATCACGGCTTGTTTGTGGTGTGAGAAGCGCAGAAATACCTGCACTGGAAGCAAACCTTACCATTTTGTCTGTAGTTTTCCTTGCGCCGGGTGCGTTTCCTTCAAGCCGGTCGGGATTTCTGCCCTTCGCCCCTACCGGGGAATCCACATCGCCCTGAGCGTCAGAGGAGGCTCCATCAAACTGATCAGCTGAGCCCCTAATTACAGAGCTGGAGCTTAAATTTGCAGCACTGAGCAGCAGCGAACCTGGAAAATATGACAGGAAGCAAAGCCGATTTGCATATTTATGCTAATCAAGATTACACGAATCTTTCAAATTAAAATGTTCTTTGCAGATGGCTTGCAGATTTGTACCGAGCTTTGGTTTTATTTATTATCTTTCAGACTGGTAATAATTGGCGCAATATGGTAAAACTGGAAAGTCTAATCCACAATACAGCTGTTAAAGCAAGGAGAAATGTGTTGAACACAATGCAGAGAGATTTTTCTTCGTAGTAACAATATTTGGTTAATGCATACCGTGTGGGTATGAGCTAGATTTTCATTTGTGGGGTATTTTTGAGAGCAGAAGGGGCAGCTCGGGGCTGAGCATCTCAAGAAAGGGGAATTGTGCCCCCACGCTTGGATTTTCCCCGTTTGGGTTTGTTGTTGGGAGTTTGTTTGCTCTCACACCACTGCACAAAAAATTAGATCCCTTGGTACTAAGTGAATGGGAAATGCAATTTTTCCAGGTAGATTTTTCAATAAATGGGACTTTTTGGTTGTTTGGAGCTGAGCTCGCGGCAGCTGCGGGCTGAGAGGTGGAAAAGCCCAGCGGCCCTTCAGTTATTCCCCTGACTTGGACAGAATCACTTCCCTTTTCAGTTTTTTTCTGTGTAAATTTTAAGAGAACTGGGAGTGCTTCTTTCTTTGCAGTCCCGTGCGCATGAGCACGTCGGATCTCCAGGGATCCTGCAGCACGGCCGAGTCTGGTCCTCTCCATCCCACCAGCTAGGGGTAACCTCGGTGGCGCCTCACTGCCTTTGGATAACAGACAGCCGGTCATTTCCTCTTGCATTTCTCCTGATCAGGCGTGATGGAGATGGAAGAAATATTCCTCCAGCTCTGTGAGGAGGTCGCCAGGCTGCAGGATCTGTGTGTCAAGCAGGGCAAGCTCCTCCAGAAGCTGACCGCCAGGAAGGGACCCGTCCTCGGTAAGCAGTGGGGCCGGGGAGGGTGCACTGAAACTGCAGATCCGGGCTGACAAGTGTAATTTGAACCTTTGTCCTGATGCTGGCAAGAAGTTTGCTGCGGAAAGTGGGGGTAACGTGAAGCTGGTTTAAGGCAGAAACGTGCTCTGCAACTCGTGCTGGCTGTTGTGGCTTTTTGGCTTCGCCTTCTCCATCAAACGCGGAGTAACGTGTGCGTGTGTCTGCTTAGAGTCATGTTAAAACCGCCGCAGGCATGCTGCTGCTTATTCACACCTCTCACCCCTGGGGAGAGGGGGAAAGAGCGTGGGGCAGATGGTACCCATTGCCTAGAGCGGTTTTGGGAAGCAGGGGTGGCGGTGGAGCCTCTGCAGCCTGGAAACCGCCCAGGGAGATGCTCTCGCCCACCCCAGCAGCCTGCCTGGTTTTCCAAGAAATCTCCTTTCCGGTGCCCCAGCTGTGGTCCATGCACTCATCTCTCCCCCTCAAGCAGTCACGTCACTCCTGCAGGGTTTTGCACGTTGTTCCCAACCTTAAAGGGTGTTTTCTGTGGTCAGGAGGGATTGGCTCAGGCAAACAGCTGCCATGTGCTGTGCAACCAGCAGCCTCCTGCGCTCCCCACCCCTGTGCTCGCCTCCTTTCCCCGCAGCTCCACCGTCTGTGTGTCCTTCCTAGGGCTGGTGTGCAAATAAATGTCTCCAAACAGGACCTAAACCAAAGCCATTGCTGGGATCAGCCTGGCTTTTGGGGACACAGCGGTGTCTCAACATCTCCTAAGGTAGCTAATACTCCTCTGACGCTCAGCCCTCTCTGGCTGTCCTCGGATGCCCTTTCTTCGCTGGTCCAGCTTCGTATTTAATCGAGCAATGGGGACAGGCGAGCTTTGCCAGCAAGGAGGTAGTGCCCAGTTGTTTCGCAAGCGCAAAAGGAAAACAAGGCAATGGGAAGGGAAAACACAAATGCCATTAAAGTCCCAGGAATGACCGCTCTGGCTTGCTTTCTTTCAAAGATATCCCCGTGTCGCTGCCGATCCAGTGCACGGAGGATATGGTCACGGAGGAAGGGGAAAGGCCACCGGACAGCCACCAGAAATGCTCAGAGGCCCTGGCATCCACCGCCTCCGACCTGGAGGGCTCTGCTCATCCCCTGGCACAGCCGCATGCTGCCGGCACGCTGCCCAGCTTCGACAGCAAGTACCCACCAAGCGCTGCGAACGGCAGCGTCTTTGGCGGTGGAACTGGAGGAGCGGTTCTTGCCGTAGCTTTTGGCAGCAACAAGGCAGAGAGGAGCGAGAAGGTGGATGTAGACACGTGGCTGAAAACCTGTAGGATGCTTCCTACTGTGAAAACCCCCAAGGAAGAAGTGAGAGCTTGCTGCAGCCCACAGGAGTTGGCAGCACCAAACCCAGCTGTCGTGGACTCCTTCCTGACTCTTCTGGACCTCTATGAAGCCCCAGAAGCCCTTCAGAGGGAAGATGCTCCCAGCAAAAGTGCTCTGCCTGCTGAGGCTAAAGTCCCGGTAGAGATCCGAGGACCTGTGAAGGTAAATTGTGAGGCTGATGGGGATTTTTGTCTGTGACTTTTACGTGCTCTTCCCAGCGTAACGTCAGTCTTCAGCATCCTCTCCATCAGCCCTGCTGTAGCACATGGGAAGCTGTGGCAGAATGGAGGTTTACGGTTATGTCCTGAAAAAATCTCTACGCACCCAATTCTCTGGTTCCTAGGGGAATTAGGTACATAAAAGCCCCTGGGATCTGGCTGCCAAGCAGCACCTGATGCACTTTTGGAGAAGTGCCTCCCGTGATCCTTTCTGAGGCATTGAAGCAGTTGATTCAGTCTCGGGAGCAAAAACTCTACCGACCTCCTTTGGATCTGCAAATTAAATGAGCTCTTAAATATTTCCTTTATTCTCTCTCATTTATACGCCCCCGAAAGGATGATTTCTAAAGACATCCTAAACTCTGGCCCCTCAGTCGTCCCAGTAAGCCTTCACAACGTGTGTTACGGGTGGGACACCAACCCTGGACTTACTGGTGAGGATCCCTATAATGCCAAGCCCATTTCCTTTCATTCCTTCTCCCAAATGAGGCCCTTAAAAATTATTTCATGGCTGCCGTGGCTACATATTCATGGGGAAAGCTATTGATTTTCAGCCTGGGCTATATTTAGAAGCTAGTTTCTTTTTAAGAAGAAGGAGAAGAAAGGAAGAAGTGGAAGCGGTGTCTGTCTGGTAAAGCCCTAATGTGCCTTATCAGCACTTAAATGATAATGGCACAAAAAGGAAATTACAAATGCGCTCCAGTTTGCTTCTTACAAAAGCACTTTTCTCATGTTCTGGCTTGGATAGCGATTGTAGCTGCTAAGGGATAAGCGATGGGGGATGCTCAGGTGCCATATGGAGACAGGATTCTCTGGTGGATTTTGGTGAGGATGGAGCAAGGGGGAACTCGAGCTCCCCCAGACTCCAGCACGGGGGAGCAGCCCTTAGCCCAGCCTTTCTGCAGACACAAAAACATGGTGTCTGCTTTGGAGGCTGCGCTTCGGAGTGGCAGACCCCGGGATGGAGGCTGGATGCAGCTGGGGGCTTGAAAAAAGGCTGCCTCTGCTGTTCTTACTGACGACTTCTCCCCTTCGCTCCTYGCAGACATCCTGGACGCCGGGCTGGATGCTGGAGGACGGTACGCTCGGGCAAGGCGCCGTCCTCACCTCTAAGGATGCTCAGGCTTGTGACATTTGCCAGGAGATTTTCCCATCGGACGCGGCGGGCCAAGCAGACTATTTAAAGCACGTCTTAGCCCATATGAAGTAGGACTTGTCTTCACGATCGGAAATCCACATATTTGCACCTTGACCAACGTGTTGGGCTCTGGACCTTCACGAGATCCTGCCGCTGGCTTTAACCGGGGCCAGCTCAGGTGGCAGTCCTCTTCCATGTAATCCAGTGTGCTCCCAAACTTGGTCCCTGGTGCAGTGCTTGATGGGCTGGTTTGAGGGCTCTGGGTGTGTTTTGGCTTGTTGAGCTTCGTGGATATCAAAGCAGCTTCTGTCCTGGGGTCCGGATGTGTGTGGGGCTGGGCAGGGGAGCTGTAAATGGGAAATGGAAATTTTTCAAAATTCACCTTTAACTGAGTGGAAATGAATTTTCCATAAATAGAAGGGATGTTTGAAAAGTCACATTGGCTTTTTCCAAGAACATGGAAGGTTGGGTGGGAGAATCGCAAGGTTTTCATGGTCACTAAACCTGAACTGGCCTTTTGAGAGAGGCTCGGCAGCGTGATGACGGGGACCGGATCGCACCTTCCAAGTGTGTTCTCAGGAAGGGCATAACCGAGAGCTCTTCTCACTCCTATTAAAACCTCATCAGCTCCAGCTCTGTAACTTATGGGAGTTTAACTGATCCCTCCACAGGTGGGAAGAGGCTTATCAGCACCCATTGGCGTGGGGTCGACTCTCCCAGCTCGGGTCCCGCTGTGTTTAGAGAGCAGCGGAGCAGAAAGGGGCTCCTTCAGCGCAGGGATGTGGCCGACACGCATGTTATTGTCCCGTCTTTCTATTTAGTCTCTTGGGGAAAACGTCTTTTGAACAAATGGCTCTGGGAGGCAGTGCRTGGGTGTGACTGGGGGATGCAGAGGGTGCAGCTTCTGGTCCTGTGGCTTCTTCGTCAGAGCCTGGGTGAACCTTGCTGGGCTGTGGTTTGCCCTCAAGCAAGGTTTTGATCTTGCCCTGAATAATAGGAGCAAGTAATTGCATGTGAGGGTGTCATCCATGCGACCAGAATTAAGATTATATTCGTTCATTCACAGCACCTGTAGTTTGAGTGTTATATAGCACTCTCCATCAGTGGCTATCCACGTGTTTTGCAAAGGAATTCACCCGCAGAGGTGGGGAAACTGAGGCACGAAGCACGGATTAGCTCCAAATCCTCGAATAGGCCTTTTTTTTTTTTTTTGAAAAACTTCATCTCAGGCCTTTGTGTTTTGCAAGTTGCTTCTGAAATGGATTTGACATCCCATGTTTGAGGCAACTTGCATTGAAATCGATAGTCAGATTCTCCTCTACTTCCATGGATCAGGACTAATTGCGATCTCCAGCTCCAACATGTCATCTTTAGCAGCGCAGATAATAGTCATGAGTCAAGTCTCTTCCCAGAAACGGAGCCGCATTTATGAATTTGCTGTGACCGTGGCGGAGCTGATGACAAACATCTGTGTGTCCCGAGGATCTTGTCCTTTCAGACAAGATGTGCACGGGGCAGGCGCCGGGTTGACAGCACTGTGGTCCCTGGCTAACCCGGGCTTCGGGAGGGGCAAAGCCRTTTCTCCGAGAACCATTTTCCAAGACAAATCCTACAACTTCTTTCTTTAGAGCCACAGCTTTGAGCTTGGTTTCTCCATTCGCATGGATATTGGAGCTGCTTTCTGCCCTGGGCAGAATCAGGACCTTTATTTCACTGAAGGTCAAAGTGGGTTTTCTCACCGTCACGGTGCAACTTTCCCACTAGCATCTCCTGCTCCAAGTTTCCTCCTGTGGCTCCTCAAATTAATTAGGCGGTGGGATGATTTTATAGTGTTTTGTGCTCTTCTATAGGGCCTGGAAGAAAATTTCGTTTCCCAGCGTGCTGAGTTACTGGAAGCGCCAGATCAGAAAGCGAGCTGGAGCAAGAAAAAACATAAATTTATTTGGTATAAAATTGTAACAGCCATCCAGAATTTGCCGGAAGGAAGAAAACCAGCCCAGTTCTTCTTGCTTTGAGAGCATGTCCAGTAAATTTAATTTAAAAATCGCAAGCACAGATGGCTTTTCTCAAGAGTCAAAGCAACCGTGGCGCAGCGCTGGTTTCCACGAGCGGCCGTGCCGAGGCAGCTGTACTGTATGAGGCACCGTATTGCCCAAAACGATGTGAAAAATCACATCGGGCGTGTTTGGGGTCACCAGTGATGAAATTTTGGCCTGATGCTCCATCCCTGGTGACTTGGGATGGTCGAGCAGTTGAAGTTCAACAAACTAACTTCACTGCTTGGCTTTTCTCAATGTGCTTCGTTCTATTTTTAGATGTCGCRTTGTACGGTGCAATTAGTCACCCCCTTCCCAGCCAGATGGTCCACAATGACACAGGAGCTTCTTTTTTTAATCCAGCACTTTCCATTGGCATGAACGTGCCTCTGCTTCCTAAATAAACTTAAGTATAGGGTGCTTGTCTTAACTGCGGAGAGTGGGTGGCATGTTATTGTTTTTGCCCAGGTTCGACTCACCGGTGGGTGTCATTTTGGAAAAGGCAGGAGCTGGGTGAGGGCAGTTTCCCGTAAGGAGAAATTGGAAAATCAAGACTAGATTAAACCTGCTTTAATTCTCGCTGCTGGGCGTATGCGTCGGGCAAACACAGAAATATGTGCGTCCTCCCTCGGCTCTTGTTTTCAAACCAAGGCTTGAAAAAGCTGGAGCCGGCAATAACRCTCCTAGTGAAAACCAAGCCAGCAAAAATGCAGCTGAAAACCAGATTTGGGTGGAAAATGTTCAGTTGTTGAGTTTTCTAATTAAGGAGCCTGGGATATGGCGAGGGAGAAGGGGCTGCACAGGTGCTGGGGGGAGTGTGGGTGTCCTGACAATGTGCACACACCCATGCACACGCGTGTGCACACGCGCATGCGCATAAGCTCTGTGCACCAAACCGCGTACGAATGCCCCCAGACTCCAATATCAGACTCTTTTGGGGCCACATTTTCAGAGGAGCCAAAAGAAACGGGGATCCCACAGGGCAGGAGGGGGAGATTTAATCCCTCTAATAGGAGAGTGATGAAAAATTTAAATTTTCTGCAGCAAGAACAATATTTCTCAAAGGAAAAAGTCTCTCTGACTGCTGTGGTTGTCCCCAGTCTCTTGATCATTCTGGGAACTGTCATCGGAAATAAGGGAAAGGGGGATCATCTCCCCCCCACCTGCAGCAGGAACCCATCTGTGCCACCAGCAAGGATGGGAAATCACTAATGGCTCTGTTAATTAATAACTGACCCTCTATTTTCATCTCCCATTAATGGAAGAGGAATGTTTCTTGGACCCATTGCGTTTGGACATGAGCTGAAGGTGGCTGAAACTGGAAGATGGAGCAAAGAATGTACATTTTCGAGCAATTCAATAATTTTCGAGTATTGAAGAGTTTTAGCTGACAGCAATATCTTGGGCCGGTGGTTTTGGGAGGGATTTTTATGTTTCATTTAAGATTTTTTGCCAAAGGCCTTTCTCGGGGATAAACAGGCAACTGGGGCTAGTGGGAAGGGCTAAGGGGGCAATTGCTGCAGCGGGGCGAGCCTTGCTGCCAGTCCCCTATGTGAGTGATTGAAGGGGGTTTTTGAGCTCAGTTTCTCTTGAAAATATTAAATGCTTTTGGGGTTGTAGAGGACACAAAATTGGAGCGGCCGAGCCTGTCCAGAGCCCTCAATCGCTCAGGGCACAGCAGTGTTTCAAGTGTTTGCCAAGACTTTTGTAAAATGCCCATTGGAGGGGGAAACATTCATTCCCCCCCATTTCTGATGCTTTCCTGCTGGGGCAATGGGATCTTTGGAGGAGCAAAGAGCTGGAGTATGGGGGTGTGGGGAGCAGCGCTGGCTGCAGCTTGAGGGTGGGAGGTTGGGTGGGAGGATGCTGGAGGAGGCCAGGAGGGGTGCTGGGGGGGA
>JAYKAV010003202.1:137131-156466 GCA_035582835.1 Phoebastria nigripes
AAGGTGGGGGGGTATAAGGGGGGTGGTAGGTGTCTGTAAAATGGGGTGCCGGAGGTGTGCAAGGAGGTGCCAGGCCTCTGAAGGGGGGTGCAAGGCATCAGCAAGGCATCTGCAAGGCGGAGGGGCGGGGGCATCAAGGGGGGGGAGCAAGGAGTGCTCAAGGTGGGTGCAGGAGGGATGTGAGGAGGGGAGGAAGGCACCTGCACGATGCCTGTTGGGGGACTCCCCGCTGGGGCTCCCTTGTCCCCTCCTCCGCATCTAGATGTGACCCCCTGGTGATGCTGTGGGCCCTTTGGAGGGGGGACAAAGGCCACTGTCCCCACAGAGCCCCACGCCACCGAGTCACCGGGGGGGGGCTCAGCTATTGTCCCCACCAGGCACTTTCACGGATGTGCCTGGTGCTGGGGTGCAGGCAGGAGGCAGCTGGGTGGTCCCCCCTCTTTCAGCATCTCCTTGTCCTGGGGAGGGCCTGCCCGACCCCCCGCTGCACCCATGGGACCCAGCTGGAAGAGCTGCTCTCGGTGGCAAACGAGAGGTGGGGAATTAATTAATCTGCCCTGAAATTACAGCTTACGGGAAAGAGCAAAAGGAATTTACATCTCCCCCAGCAAGGGATGACAGTCACGACCTGGTGATGCTCGGCCATGACCTGCGTCCGCCCCTCGCAGCCCCACTTTGGGACTCTGGAGACCTGTCCCCTCCTGTTGCAAGCACCTGGGTCTGGTCCCTGTCACAGCTCAAATCCTGGCCCAGGAGCTGGAGGGGTCCCCGTGAGGGGATGGTGCTGACCCCTGCGATAGCAAAGGAGGGAGCCGTGGGGACGGTGGCTTCGTCCGGGTTGGATGGAGATGGAGAGGGGGCCACCACTGGAGCAGCCCTCCAATCTGTCCCCATGCACACTGTTACCCTCATCCCATAATAACACTGGGATCAGTGTTATTAATTACACTTTGAGTGAGATTAATTACATTAATACTCCCTCCCACTGCCGGCGGCCAGTCCTGTTTGCATGTGGCGGGACGAAGGGGCCGGGATGCGAGATTTGCCTGCTTGTGCGATGCTTTTGGCCTCCCCCGGCACCAGGAGGACTCAAAGCCGGACTTGAACCTCTGCTTTGTGCTTTTGCTCGTCGTCAATTACACCAAAGCTTCCCCAGGGAAAGATTTTTCTTTCTTAACCAGAGGAGTTGCACTGAGACAGGTAAACTGAGGCAGGCCACTCAAAAATCCCTCTCTCACCTGCTGGGACAAAAAAATCGCAGTAAAATAATAATTTGGAGAAGTTTTCTTGAGATGGATGTGGGGAGAGGATGCACCGCGCTCGTGGCATGAAGGGGTTCACTGCAGCTGTGTCGAAATGGACCTTCCTCCTTTGCTCCAGTGATTTCTGATTTCATTTTTACAAGCAATAATTACTTTCAGCCTCCCGACAAAACCAGCTTTGAAGCAGCCGCTGGAGCTTTTAGCTTAGAAAATAGTGAAGTGGAACAACTCTGGCTGCTCCAAAACTCAAAAGTGAGTGATGCAAAGCTCGGAGTCCCCTTTCCCAGCCCAGTTTCAACGATTTGATGTTTTCCAGGCGCCTGGTGGCAGCGGAGAAGGACAAAGAGGGAAGGCGAAGCATCTGCAAGTGCTGGTACCCATCCTGGGATGGGATAATTTGCTTTCTGGAGGCATCTCTCCTTCATGCTCCATCCCATCCCAAGCCCATGGATCCACAAATCCCATAGACCTATTAAATCCCTAAATCCTCCAGCAATTTCCTCAATGAAATAACTACTCTGAGTCCATTCGAGTGGCTTAACCGGGACTGAGTGAGTTTTGAGTGGGGCCAGTTCCTACGGTGGCATCTCCGTGCAAGGCTTGCCGCGATTTCCAGGATGCTGCAATGGCCGGGGAAGGGCAATGGGATGCTCAGAGCATCTTGCCACGGACCCGGAGGTGCCCACTTGTCCTGTTTCCTCCTATTTTTGCTCCTGAAGCTTTAATACTAAATAATAAAAAAGCAGCGGGGATCCGAGCTTGGATCATGATGGGATTTTAACTGATTAGACCTCGGTGTCACCTTCCTTCACCGTGTTATTTTACACCCCGTGTCGCCTTTCAGGGCAAGCCGGGCAGTTAACCTTTGTGCCGAGCGGCGCCAGGGAGGAAGTTCATTAGAGCAAACGAATTTGTAGGATGGAAATGACGGATTAGCTCAGCTTGGAAAATAAAGTAGAGCTGGAGATAGCTGGAGGAAGCGAGGAGAGTAAAAAATGTCGCTTATCTGGACATTTCCGTACCATGCTAGGACTTGGTCTGGCTAACGAGGATTTATTGAAGCACCAAAGGGATGGAGGCCGTGCCAAAGCGAGACCTTCCTGAAATGCCCTGATTTTTTGCAGGAAATTTTGATGAAAATTAGTGCCGCCCCGTAACGTCTATTTTCCCAACAGTTTGCACCTCACTTGTATTTTGGCAGCTTGTGCTTTTAAATACACCCAAACGCTGCTTATGCCTTTCGCCCTGGCAGGATGCGGCGTTTACACCTCATTTCTCTATTCCAGATAGTTTTTGCTCAAAACAGAGCTGGTTTCTTCCCATCCACTAAGTTTTCCAAGTGGGAAGATTCTTGGGGTGCGTGGCTTTAAATAACTGCCTGGATCTGCATCATAGGTTCTAATTCCATCAACGGTCACTTTTTGTGTCTCTGGAGTTGGTGCACACTGGGTGCCACTGAGCTCCTCTCGCTGAGGGCTACCCCGGTGTCCCCCTGACTGATCTGGAGGTTCAATTATCCCCAAAAACCGGTGACCGACATGAGGATGAACCGGAACGGGGGTTACAAAATGACACTTCTGGAAGAGTTACAGGTAGCGCAGCCGGGGCTCTGCCGAGGGGCTGAGCATACCCCAAACAGTGGGAAAACTCTCCCCAAAATCYCATTGGCATTTCCCTGGAGTGCAGAAGGATGGGCAGGGGGAGATGCTTTGCGCCGGGGAGGGCTGCCGGGGACAGGTTTAGCATCGCTGGTCAGAGCACGGAGGCAAAACGGTTTCTAAGAGAGAAGGAGACTTTCCCCGTGTCGCCCGCGGGGCGTTTGTAAGCTGCGACTCCCAAATCGCTCTGTTTATTCCCACTCCGACACCCACGTAACGCGCTCGAGCTTGCAGTTTTATTTAAATTGCAATTTTATTTAAATTGTGATTTAAAGCGATTTTATTAAGCCCTTTCGTCCCGTGCCTTTTCTGAGGTTGGGGTTTGGGGGTTTTTTTGGCAAATCTGGAGGGGAGCAGGATGCGTTGCTAAGAAGGGACAGAGGGTGGCAGAGGCTGTCATCGGAGAGAAGACGGGAAAGCCACAGGCGCGTGATAATCTGGCTGCTGGGTAACGTGGGCGAGTCCCGGGAGCTGGCAGGGAGGTAGCAACAAGTCGGCTCTGAAATTAGTACACAGGGACCAGCAAACTCATTTCCAGACACAAGCATTTGTTTCTCTTGCTCGTCAAATTAACCGGTGATTGGGAGGCGTGCGCTTTCCCGATCTTCGCTGCCACGCGGTGGCAGGTGATGCTATTCAGTTGAAGCAGTAATTTGGGGGATAAAAAGCAGATTTCACAGCAGCTTAAATCATAAGAAGTTATTTATTCTCTATTTTTTTAATAAGTCTTCATGGTTAATGCATCATTTTTAGTACAACGGGCAGCGTATGCCAGCGCGGCATTTGAAGTTTTACTTGAAAAATACAGCTTTGGTTGTTTTGGGCTGTTTCCCAGTGCACGGTGTAGCTCTTGCTTATTGAATTTCATCCAACAGCCCTGCCAGTTCCCCCCAGTTTTCTCGGTATTTTGCTCTTCTTCAAACTTCAGTTTCAGAAATTGAGCGACTRGGTGCGAATCTCGGCGTATTTTTTTTGTTTGAACAGTTTTTGGTCACTGTGATGACGGCAACGGGCTTGCAAAGATGAACCTCAGCAATTCAATAGTCCCAAACCTTCCCCTTTGTGCCTTTAATAAAGGAATAATTTGAAAACCAATGAAACCTAAAGGGTGTTCAGGCATTGCAGAGTTTTTCTTTGCATGGGTGAACAGATTTTGGTTTTCTTGGATTAGTTACTGTCCATGCAGGAGAAACCGAGCGGCGGTGACATATTTTCTTTAGTATTTAAGACATGCATGTCAATTAAAAGACAAGTGCAGCAAAGAGAGGAAAAAAGATATCAAGTGTTTCCAGGAGGCCCTTTCAAAGCCGCAGCTGTGACTTGGAGTGTGAGACGTGGTTGGGTTTTTACTTCTTTGAATGCAGGCTGGTAATCCCCTTCCCCAGCCCTGGTAGCAAGGGAAAAAGAGAAGCAAAAAGACTTCTTACTCTCTGCTCCTGTAGTTCTCTTTCGGCTTTTAAGGCACAAATGCTCTTCATGCAGCGCCGTCAGTGGTATTTCAGCCGAGGAGGGCATTAGCTCTCAGCCCTTGGCTTTTGCAAGGAGAAAAATGATGTTTTCCATGGAAAGCACGCTTGCACCAAGGGAAGCCCGAGCCTCATTGGGCTGAAGACGAAGCTTCGCCCTTGCAGGTTCTTGAGGGCCTTTGGAGGTTGTTGGTGGCCATGTCCTGTGGCCAAGTGCCATCTAGTGAGTCCTGCAGGTATCACGTTTGGAGACTGAAACTTGCTGTGATCAAAAGTGCAGTTTTGGGGTTTTTTTTCCCAGTTTGGAACTGTAAGAACAAAGTAGGAGGTTGGTTTTTTTTTTTTGGTCTGAAACACTCAGCCCTCTCCCCCTGTAGTAAATACTTCCAGACTCAGATTGTATACAATATAGGTGATGTTATGGGCTATTTTATTTGGGTATGGGAAGAAAAACCTCCTACAAGTCTGTGTTTTTAGGGCTGTGCCTGGAGGAGGAGGCACGCAGAGACGTGATGCTCATGGACTCCTGTGGACGCAGGGGTGGATGATGCCTGCGAAGACGTATGGGAGCTCTACACACCCAGCCCCAACTTTTACCTTCTTCTCATTGTTAAACAGAGACATGACGAAGAGGCAGTGATCGACCAGGGAAGAACGAGTAACGTTGTCAATATTCACTATGAGAAGGAGGAGTTGGAAGGTGAGTCTCTGCTGAGATCCTGGTAGAGGGGCCACCAGCCCAGCATGTTTTCCCGTTGCACAAAGTCCCTACAACGTCCCTTGCTYGGTGTCACATCATGTGCAGCAAAACGTGCCATGCTTCTGAATAAAGCAGCACAGTTATTTTCACATTTTTTAATATTACGGCTTTTAAACAGAGGGAAAGAGCCCCCGCAGAGGCCACAGTGTGAGTTTTAGCCACGGGGCTGGATAATTCACAGCTTGTTTTCTCGCAGAGGCTGCTCCTGGCTTGGAGAGGTCAGGAGAATAATTTGACGGCTGCAGATGCAGGGCTGTGATTTTCTTTTTTTGCTCTGGAGTTCATTATCATGGGACTGATTTGATCTTCTCTTGTCGCCTTGTGCCATACAAAGATTTTAAAAATAATTACCTTCTGTTTCTGCTTAATGAGCAAGTCTGAGTGTTGTCCAGTGGAAGCTGGAATTTGAGAAGAGGTTCGATACTTTCAGGGCACTTTTAGATGACCCGGAGCCATCACTTGTTGCTCTGTTTTTGCAAAGTTCGAGTAAATAGGCTTGGAAAAAAGGAGGGCCAGTGAAAATAAAATTAAGAGAAGTTGGTGTTTCTCCTGGGATTTAACTGTGGCTTAGCGAGGCACCAGCCACGTCAACCATTGCCGCAATGCCGAAAGTGCTGCAAATGCTGCTTTTTTGCAGGCCACCGGACCCTGTACGTGGGTGTGCGGATGCCGCTGGTGAGGCAGAGCCACCGGCATCACCGACCCCACAGCCAGAAGCATCGGAAACGGGAACGGGAGAAGGACTCTGCCCCGACGGAGCAGGGCTACCACTGTAAGTCCCGCTGCAGCGTTCACTAAACTCCTGGGGGCTGCATGGGCACTGGGGTCTTCTTGCAAGCAGGTCCATGTGGCTAGTTTGAGTGATTTGGACTTCTTCTGAGGGAAAGTGTCGTTATTTAGCAAGACCGTCTTTTTCCAAACTTTTCTAATTTTTTTTTTAAGGCAGTTAAATGCATAATGGATTTAGACTCATCTTCCTTAGAGGGATCCTGGCTTTAAAAATGGAAATGCGGGGAAGGAAAGCTGCCCATCCTTATGCAGAGGTGGAATAGATGCTTCTCCTTCTCCGTGGCTCTGTGCAAGCCTGAACAGACCCAGGGGAGAGGGGCCAGCCCAATATTTMTGGCTGAATTGGTGCCGATCCGATGCCCACTTTGCATGTGAGCGTGATGGGCCGCATTCAGGCGTGGTAACGGGACGGGGCTTTGTCTCCTGCCCCCAGACACCCCGTCCCAGCGGGTGCAGTTCATCCTCGGGACCGAGGAGGACGAGCAGCATGTCCCCCACGACTTGTTCACCGAGCTGGATGAGATCTGCGTGAAAGATGGCGAAGATGCCGAGTGGAAGGAAACGGCAAGGTAAATCCCTGCTGCCGGCGGTGGTGGGAGAGGAGTCACCGCGCCGGCAGCGCCCGCAGGCTTTGCTTTCTGCTCTCTGGGACRCGAAGCTTTTGCAGCTGCAGGTGCCGATGTGAGGAGCCTTCTCCTTTTGCTACCCCGTAGCTCTATTAAAGGGGTTGCAGAGCTGAGGGTGTTTTCTTGCAATGGGGCTGATTGCACCCAATGTCCACAGGTGGCTGAAGTTTGAGGAGGATGTGGAAGACGGCGGTGAGCGCTGGAGCAAGCCCTACGTGGCCACGCTGTCCTTGCACAGCCTTTTTGAGCTGAGGAGCTGCATCATCAATGGCACGGTGCTGCTGGACATTTGTGCCAACAGCATCGAAGAGATTGCAGGTACCGTGGGTGCCGCATCCCTCCGGAAATGGCCAAGCTCAGTTTGCCACGGTGCCCTTCACTCCCGAATCAAACCCTGCCCCAATGGCACGTCCCTTTCCAGAAGTCCCAATGTGTTTTTAAGTCATGAGTTGTTTTGGGATGTAGACTGGGTGTGCAACAGTCACACCAGCTTTTTCTTCCAATATGGGATCCTTTTGAAAGCAATTTGTGGGGTTAGAGAAGCGATTAGAGAATATTCTCCAGCCAAAAAGGGAGAGTGTGTCAGGGCTTAGCTCTTAGAAATACGGAGTCTGCGTAAGAGCTGAACCTCCTTAAATAAACTATTTATTACAAGCCATTGCCTGGCATTCTTTTTTTTCTTTTGCCTTAACATCCAGGATTTAAGAGTTTTAAAGGCAGAGTTTATCTGGCAGATGACCAAGCAGTGTATTTCTGTGGGGAAGATAATTGAAGTTAATTGAAAAAGCAGCTTTGGAGAAATTATCTTTGACTGGCAGGACTCCATTCAGCCCTTTCAAGAGCTGGAGAAGTCRGAGCCGTTCTTAGCACATTTCTCCCTGGGCTCGGCAAATTGCAGTCGGTCGGCCAAGGAGACTCTGGGAAAGTCTGTGCTATAGATTGCTTATAATTTGGTTAAATGTGTAGAGTCAGACAGAAAGGCCAGATCGTGCAAGAAAATTGCATTATTTAGAATGGGAAATAATTATCTTAGTGGAGTGATGAATAAGCACTTTGATGACGTTTTTTAGCAAAAGAAAATTCTTGCTTTCGCTGCAAAGGCTGGACTGTATTAAAATGTCTTGCTAAGCAAGGCTGAGCCCGCATTAGGGTATCCTGCATGGCACAGCCTTCCCCGCGGGGCTTTGGGGGTTGGGACTTGGTGGGGTTTCTGCTCTGACGGCTTCATTTCCCTTTGCCATCCCCAGATATGATCCTGGGCCAGCAAGAACAGTCCACGGAGTTTGATGAGCGCATGCGGGCGAAAGTTCGAGAAGTCCTTTTGAAGAAGCATCACCATCAGAACGAGAAGAAAAGAAACAACCTTCTCCCCATCGTCCGCTCTTTTGCTGATGGGAGCAAGAAGCAGTCAGACCTGCACCTCCTCGACAAGCCAGGTGAGGGTTCCTGCAGGGCTTTGGCACCAGGAGAGGGTTTCTGCAGGGCTTTGGCACCAGGTGAAGGTTTCTGCCAGGCTTTGGCACCAGGTGAGGGTTCCTGCAGGGCTTTGGCACTAGGTGAAGGTTTCTGCCAGGCTTTGGCACCAGGTGAAGATTTCTGCAGGGCTTTGGCCCCATTAGACTTGTCCTGGCAAAGGAGAAGCGTCCCAATTGCTCTTTGTCCGTCTTTCTGAGTGTCTTTCTTTTTCCTACCAGCCCAAACACTCACCCCTCATCCTTCTCCCACCACTGCAGAAGCTAAAAATGGGGTGAACCATGAAACCAGCGCGATGGATTTAAGCAAGGTGAGACACTCGTAGCTTTCTTACGCCTTTAGGGCCAGATTTGCTCTTGCAAACTTGGCTGCAGAGTGCGCTGCAGAGTGCTGTGGGCTTTGCTTTTGGGGTAATTGTCTGAAAATCGCTTGTCGTGTTGTGCCCAGGCGGAGCTGCACTTCATGAAGAAAATTCCCACCGGGGCTGAAGCGTCCAACGTGCTCGTAGGAGAGCTGGATTTCCTTCGCCAGCCCATCGTGGCATTTGTCCGCCTGACCCCAGCTGTCCTTCTCTCGGGCATGACGGAAGTTCCCATCCCAACAAGGTCCGAATGAGAAGCACAAAGTTTTTACTTAAAAAAACCCCCAACAAAACAACATCAAATCGTATGCATCAGTTTGGCGTCCCAAGGGAACAAGGCCAGTGGGAGCAAGCAAATTTCTCCCACTCACATCTCCTCATCTTCATTTCTCCCTTCCCTGCTGTAGCTTTTAAACCCATTGGCCAATTTTAATGAAAGTTGACCCAAAAATTAAATTTGCGGTCAGTTTTGATGATTTTCAAATTCGTCACTGGAGTCGGTGAGCCTACATGTCCCCTCTCAAGCTGCGCTCTGGGCTGGGAGCTCCCAGGGATTTCCTTGGGTGCTCTTTGGGCAAGGGCATGTTCTTGTCTCTCATTTTGTTTTTCTTGCCCAGGTTCCTGTTTGTTTTGCTTGGACCAGAAGGAAAAGCCCATCAGTACCATGAGATCGGCAGGTCCATGGCTACTATCATGACGGATGAGGTGTGACGAGATAAGAGATATCTCCGGGTCATTTTTGGCTTTCCTCACCTCTCCCTGTCTCTGTAGTAGTGAGGAAGAGGATTTGCTGTCCCAGCTGCCCACAGCTCTCCAAATAGCCCACCCTTCGTTCGCACCCTAAAGCAAACGCGCAGATTTGCATCACCCCACGTCCTGGAGGCTGAAATCCCACGCGGGGTGCATCCTGCACCTCATCCTTCTCCCCAGGGTCCCCAGCACGCTGTCCCCAGTGGTGGCACTGCCAGGGCCAGTAAAACTTCTCCTCTTTAAGCAAAAGGGGGATGGGAGCCTCATGGAGATGATTACAAATACCATGATGCACAGATTTTTCCTTTTGGGGGAATATTTCCTGCCATTTCCAGCAGGAAATTTGGGGAAAATTGTCTTGCATTTAGCCAAGAGCTTATTGCACTGGTTAGGACATCCGAGATGGGTTGTCCTCTCACAAGGTTCTCCTATCGGCAGGTTTTCCATGACGTTGCCTATAAAGCCAAGAACCGGGCTGACCTTGTGGCCGGCATTGACGAGTTTCTGGATCAGGTCACGGTCTTGCCACCAGGAGAGTGGGATCCATCGATCCGAATCGAGCCCCCGAAAAACGTTCCTTCGCAGGTGGGTGCTGCAGCAGAGGGAGGTGCGAGGGGGACGGGCAGGATGGCAGCACGGCTGGGGATGCTGTTCAGAGGCCCAAATTCACAAGGTCCCAGTTTGACACAGTCACATACCCCGACCAGAAGCAAAACAAACCAGTGGTTACAAATACATATCTTTATCTTATTTCCATTTTAACAGGAAAAAAGGAAGATGCCAGGAGCTCTCGATGACAGTGCTTCTCACAGCAAGCCGGAGAAACACAGTGGTCCTGAACTGGAGCGGACAGGAAGGTGTGAGCTTTAATAGTTTGGGGTTTTTTTTCTGTTTGTCTCTAAAATCTGAGCATGCACCTTCCCTTCTAGCAGGTTTTTGGGGTGAGTTGGTTCAGTGAAGGGGCTCCACATTACCAGCTTTGTCCCCTGGGCTGGGCAGGTGGGAGACCTGGGCAGCTGGGCTCAGCCACAGCATCATTGCACGTAGGTTTTCTTGATTCGGGGTGGAAGCAGATGTGTAAATACTTCCAGGTAGAGCTCTGATGTTTCTCAAAGCAAGGGACTGTTGCAATAAGAGGGGATGGGCTCTCAGGTTAGGTCCTTTTCCTTTTTGTAGGAGGTTTTTTTTTGTGTGCTTCAGTTTCTACTGGGCATAAAATGGGAGAAGGAGACTGCTTCTTTTTAGCAATGAAAGCTCTACTGTGCCTGTGATTGTCCTTTTGCAGCAAAGAAAACTCAATGTGGTCTTCCAGGAAAACTGCCTATTTTTTTTCTTTCCTCCAGACTCTTTGGAGGTTTGATCCTGGATGTGAAGCGAAAAGCCCCGTGGTTCTGGAGCGACTTTCGGGATGGTCTGAGCCTGCAGTGTCTGGCGTCCTTCCTCTTCCTCTATTGTGCCTGCATGTCCCCTGTCATCACCTTCGGCGGACTGCTGGGGGAGGCGACCAATGGCCACATAGTGAGCACCTCTCTGTTGGGTGGCATAGGGGAGGATAAAACTAATGCAAAAGTCCTTGCTGCAGTGAATTTGCTTTGGTGTTCCCCCCCCACCCCCCAATGTCTTATTTACTCACTGCTGCCTCCCTTCCCCGGACAGAGTGCCATGGAGTCGCTGCTGGGCGCATCCATGACGGGCGTAGTGTATTCCCTCTTTGCTGGCCAACCTCTCACCATTCTCGGCAGCACCGGACCCGTCCTCGTGTTTGAGAAAATCCTCTACAAATTCTGCAAGTAAGGCTGGCTGCCGTGGCTGGGTGCTGCGAGAGCCTTCAGAAGAAGGCAGTGTTGGAGAAAAGATGTTTTTCTTTTCTTTTTCGCAGTGGTAGTTGTTAGATTTAAGTTTCTTCTGTGTCACAGACATTGCACGCTTTAGTACGTGGTGGTGCAAGAGCCCTTGGTCTCTGAAGGATGGATGGGGTCGTTTGGGATTTTTAGGGTTAAAGCGAAGCAGCGGGAGGAGGAGAAGCTACAAGGATGTGGATGCCCAAGATGGGCTGCACAAGGAAGATGAGACAAATCACTCTGGTTTGGGAATGAGGGAAGATTTGCTTCCCTCTGAGTACAAAACCACAGACTTTTTAGCCTGATTTTTGCTGCAAGTGGAGATATATTTTGCCCAAATATCCAAATAGTTTTCTGCTGAAATATTTTGATGATTTTATTGAAAAAGTAGGAGCTTTTCATGTGAAATGGATATTTTCCATGACAGTCCTTTTGTTGTGATGACTTTGATGTGAGATGAACCACCCTTATTGCAATTTAAATTTATTATTGAGCCCCAACTTGCTGGCAGCAGGTGACTGGGTGTAAAACCAGCTGGTTTCAGTGTTTGGGCATCAGGGTGATGTGGGAGAACACCACCTTCCACAACAGGGACCTGACCTCAATTAGCCTCCAAAGTGTTAACACAAGATAATTGCTAAATAATGATAATTAAATAATTGGCCTCTCCTCCCGCAGGTCCACACCCTGCACTGCAGCCCCGAGGCTGTCTGTAGTAGTACATGGAAACTGCATTTACCATCCGCAGCCTTGACACGCTCCTAAATTGCTCCCAGTTTTCCCTGAAGGAAGGCACGGCTCGGAGCCTCTTGCTGGCCTTTCCACCCTGTGTTTTATTTTGGTTTCCCAGGGAGTACACACTCTCATATCTCTCTCTGCGGGCATGCATCGGGCTGTGGACCGCCTTCTTCTGCATAGTGCTGGTGGCCACCGACGCCAGCTGTTTGGTGTGCTACATCACCCGCTTCACTGAAGAAGCCTTCGCCTCCCTCATCTGCATCATCTTCATCTACGAGGCTCTAGAGAAGCTGAGTCACCTGCGAGAGACCTACCCTGTGCACATGCACAGCAAGCTCGACTTCCTCACCATCTACTAGTGGGTTTTTTCCTCCTAAAACGCTGCTGCCCCTTGGCAGGAGCTCAGGGCTGCATCTCCATTGCCTTTCCCTTACCCCTGTCTTGGCTTCTCTCCTCCCAGCTGTAAGTGTGAGGCACCGACCCATCCCAGCAACGAAACCCTGCGTTTCTGGGAGAGCAACAAGATCAACGTGTCTGGCATCACCTGGGAAAACCTCACGGTGACTGTAAGTGCCCCAAGCCACTGCTTCCTTGTGCCACAGCTGTGGGGTCCAGGGGCGTTCGCATGGTGCAAAACTCAGAGCCCTTCAGGAGATGATGGGCTTCAAATTGTGCTAGTGTTGCTCTGAAAAGTCGTTGCTTAAATCTAATGTGTGGTTTTAACCCGCTTGGTCCTGGGAAGGAGAGTCCACCTTGTCCAGTCCACCTTGTCCCCAACATCGTGGGTAATAATTGTCCTCCTCAATCCGGTTGCAGGACACTATTTCTGACCAGGAGTAAGGTTAAGTGGGTGGTTTGATTATTGTAGCAGTTGGAGGACTTAAGCTCATGCTTGAAGGTAGTAATTGGCTTCCTTAATTGGTTCCTAATAACTCCAGGCCCTGCTTGCTTACTCAGCGCTGTCTGTAGGTACATGCATAAATTTGCATGTCTGAGCAGCCTCTCGGGCTGGTGTTGCTGGAAGCAGAGCCCAGGTGTAGGATGGGAGGCTCTTATGGACATCTTCGTCCCCTCTTGGCCATGTCCTGTGAGCCCTCCACAGGGAAGGGATGATTTGTCTCTTCTTTCCTATCGTGGTTGCCTTAGCCCTCCTTCCCCATTCCCTCTTTCTTTATCCCCAAGAATTTCCAGTGTTTCCTTCCCCTCTGGTGTCTTCTTCAGCCACGGTTACCTGCCATTCAAGCAGAGGATGTGCTGTGGGTCTGTGGTACGGTGTCCCATCACRTCTCATCTCTCTGCTCTCCTCTGTGTAGTTCGATGTGTCACTTGTTCAGCTGCTGCTGCTCATTAAATATAAATCTCCATCAGCAGCAGCAGTTACAAGGTGATGGATCTTGGACCAAGATCCTCAAAAACCTCTAGTTATCTGAGGTTTCCTTGCTGCACGTGCACTGCCTTTGTGTCCTGACGCTCTGTTTCTCCAGGAATGTCGGTATTTGCATGGAGAGTTTCAAGGACCTGCCTGTGGACGCAATGGCCCCTACACACCTAATGTCCTCTTCTGGTGCTGCATCCTCTTCTTCTCCACCTTTGTCCTGTCGAGCTTATTGAAGAAGTTTAAAACCAGCCGTTACTTCCCGACCAGAGTAGGTAGAAGATGGTAGCCAGCAGCAGTCTCCGCACTCATTTCCGAAAATGGCTTTCCTGGAGCATTAAGCAGTATTTGCCACCACTTGGTCAAGCTGGGAAATGTTGACCTTGAAGGCTAAGCTCTCCATCAGCTTGGATGTCCCTTGCTCATTTCCATGAGTGCAAAACAATCGTAGCATTTCCCACCTGCCTCACGACCTGCCCCAGAGCGATTTTTTTTTTTTGCTCAGGCAGTGGGAAATCAGGTCTTCCAAAGTTATTTTTTTTTCACCTTCTGTGCATTATGTGCTCAAGGGGAAAGCTGATTCAAATGAGGAGCTGCCGTAGAAAAAGACACTGTTTCTTCCTTTTGAGGAACAAATGATGCCTCAGTGCCTTATTCCCATCTTAGCTGTGAGTGTGGCTGTAGTGGCAGACATCTGCTTCCTTATTTTTTAGTATATTTTTAAGGTTTGAATTAAAACAACCCTTTTCCACCTAATTAAACTCTTTTTTTTATTGTCTGACACCAGATCTCACAGGGACAAACACAGCAACAGTATCTAACCAAGGGATTTGGTTGCGTGTCCTCAGAGTGGTGGGATTTTGTTCACCAGCCTTAATGTTGTTGATGTCCCTAACTTTTCCATCTCATGTTATGGCCCCGTTTGCGATGCCCTTTCAGCTCTGGTTTCTCGCCCCAGGTACGGTCCACAGTAAGTGACTTTGCTGTTTTCCTCACCATCGTCATCATGGTGCTCATTGACTTCATGATTGGGATCCCATCACCGAAGCTCCACGTCCCCCATATGTTCAAGGTAATGGGGTGTTTTGGCATGGAGCTGGTTTCAGCCCTTGGGGATGCCTTGGTGATGCCGGGGCAGGACAGGACTGAGTCTGGAGGAGATGCTGGTGGTGTGACCATCTCCTCTTCCACCTCCAAGTGCATTGTTTCCGTCTGGAAACAAGAAAACAGCCCCAAAACTAGATACCTACAGGAGAAGTATCTATAGGTGCTTGCAAAGAGGACACTGGCCCTGCTGAACCCCATGGGAGAGGGTGACATGAAGCCAGGGCTGGGAGATGCTCTGACACAGGGATGGAGGGGAAAATCAAAGCCAGTGAAGTGGCTGAGCTGGGAGAGAGATGGTCCTGATCTGTGTGCTTTGTTGCAGCCTACCAGAGATGACCGTGGGTGGTTCATCAACCCCATAGGACCCAACCCTTGGTGGACGGTGTTGGCTGCACTCATCCCAGCTCTGCTCTGCACCATCTTGATATTCATGGACCAGCAGATCACTGCCGTTATTGTGAACAGGAAGGAGCACAGGCTGAAGGTAAGGGGCTGCAAGAGATGACCCCAACCCACTCAGGGCTGCAGGTATGGGGAGAAGCTCCTATTCCAAATGCTTTGTGAAGGCATTGGTTTGGGACAACATCAGGCTGCRTGGCAGGATGCTCTCCTGGATTAATGATGACACAGGGAGCAAACGACAGGGGAGTTCAGATGAGGAATCTTTCGGAGCAGCAAATTAATCTTAGAGCAATATAGAAGAGCATTTTTGTTTTAAAATGTCAGCAGCAGCTGGGGGAACGAATCATTTTGATGAGCTGCCAGGAATAACTCAGAGTTGCATCTTACTTGCAAGTGGTGGAAATTTCTTTATAAATGAAAAAAATAGTCTTTTTTTTTTTTTTGAGAAGTAGATATCGTACAAACTCTCCAAATCCACTTTGTCTGAACTCCTGCCAGATTTTCATGCAAGGTGCTTGTGCAAAAACTGGATCCTTATTTGTTTCCGGTTCTTGTTTTAAATTTTCAAGGCATTGACTTGAGCTCAAGTAGGGTTTGAGTCTGACTTGCGACATTGTCCTTGCTCTTGTGCTGTGGGATGCTCTCTTTCTTGTTTTGCTCCCTGCAGAAAGGATGCGGGTACCACCTGGACCTTTTCATGGTGGCTGTGATGCTTGGGGTGTGCTCCGTGATGGGGCTGCCCTGGTTTGTGGCTGCAACCGTCCTGTCCATCACCCACGTGAATAGCCTCAAAGTAGAGTCTAACTGCTCAGCTCCAGGAGAACAACCCAAGTTTTTGGGGATACGAGAGCAGAGAGTCACTGGCTTGATGATCTTTGTGCTCATGGGCTGCTCTGTCTTCTTCACTTCTGTGTTAAAGGTAAGAGGAAAATGCAAAACATCCAACAACCACAAGCTTTTTGGAGGTTATACAAAAATAGTCCCCTCTCTCCAGGCCTGAGTAGTTGTGGAGTGGAGGGGGAGGTGATCCCAAACCTTGGGGCTTGACCCATGGTGGGAACCAGCCTTGGTTACGCTTTCCAGCCCTTCAGACCCCCGTCTGGTGTGCTCGAGGCAAGCGAGTGAGACAACTGCTTTAATTTTCAGGTGTCTTTCAGGCCCACCCGTGTTTATGGGTTACAATTAAGCGTATTCAGACCAGTACATCTGCTCTCTTTCAAACAGGCAGCACTTTATTGGTTGCAATTTTCTCCCCCAAATGCCTCAGAACAGCCGTTCCCAGTAGCTAAACACACTGATATCATCCCCATGGGCTTCCTTGCATGTTCCTCCCACAAAGTAATCTCATCTCTAGGCTAAAAGGAGGCACGTCGCTTTTGCGCGTTGCCACAAGAATATGTAGAAATATTTTTCTACCGTCRCAGAATGCGGCGTATGGTAGCATGGGTGAAATCACCTATTTTCCTCCAACCTTTCTGGAAAATAGAATTATTCTGATGAAATGTAACTCAAAAGTTCAGCCTAAAGCAGAGCATTAGGTCACTCACATGCACAAAATCTTTACTGGTTAAAAAAATCCGACATATCTCTAACCCTGTGGAAACTGGAAAGCCTTAGGCAATTTTAGGCAGTCCCTGTAGAAGAGAGCGGTAATGCTGAAAATGCAATTTAAAAAAATTAAATCATTGCATTCTCTTTTTTTTTTTTTTTTTTTTTTTTTTTTCCCCAGTTTATACCAATGCCTGTGCTTTATGGTGTCTTTCTCTACATGGGTGTGTCGTCGCTCAGAGGAATTCAGGTACAGACTTTTTTACAGCGTGCAGCATGTCTGCTCCCTGGTATTTCATCTCCATAGAAGCAGGGAAAAAAGCAGTGGCATGGGGGAAAAAACCTCTCTGAAAGCAAGCAATGAAGATATTTTGTGCAAGAAAAAGATTGGTGGAGGCACAGGAGGTGTATAGGGCGGGGAAGACCAGGCAAGTTCAGTGCTCTCTTTCATGGTTTAGGGCAGGTCAGTGTTTGGTTATGTGAAAATGGGGAAATCTGGTGCAAAGAGAAGGCAATTTCTACCACTGGTGGAAATCCTTGCTGGGGGATTCAGTGGGCCAAGAAATGCTAATGATAAAATAACATGGAATAATTGCAGTTTGGCGGGCAGCTCTCATAGGCAAGCTGGTTTATAGATGGAGTGAAGGGAAAATGGGTGGTGCTCCCAGGAGGAACGTAGTAGGATCCACGATTTCTCATTGCAAGCAAGATCCTGAAAACTCTCTCCATGTCTCAACAGGGCCAGAAACTTTCCGCAGTGCCAAGGTGGCAACATTTCCACTTTTATTTTGCAGTTCTTCGATCGCTTGAAGCTGTTTTGGATGCCGGCGAAACACCAGCCAGATTTCATCTACCTGCGGCATGTCCCCTTGCGAAAGGTGCATTTCTTCACCATGATCCAGCTGATCTGCCTCGTCCTGCTCTGGGGCATCAAGGTGTCCCGTGCTGCCATCATCTTTCCCATGATGGTAAGAGCTGGTGCCACTCGGCAGCGGGATGTTTGCAGTGTTGGAGTGAGATGTAGCATCATCTCTGGCCTCACCGCATCTTCCCTCTTATTCGTGAAGGTTTTGGCTCTCGTTTTTGTTCGGAAAGTGATGGATTTCTGCTTCTCGAAGCGAGAGCTCAGCTTTCTGGATGACCTTATGCCAGAAAGCAAGAAGAAGAAGTTGGACGATGCCAAAAATGAAGCCAAAGAAGAGGAGGTAAAGCTTGCTGAGTGCTTGGGGCTGGACATCTCCCTTGGGCTGTGAGATTGCCCGTTTCTATCACAGCTTGTCTTTAAATGTTGGGGGAAGATCAGAACTAAATAGAAATAGATCCTRATAACCTGGATCCCACATCTTAACCTTTTTTTTTTTTTTCCTAAATTAGCAGTGAGCTTAACACTTGAATAGAGGTATAATTTTTCAAATGATTCTTTTATAATAAATATTATTATTTTTATGGAAAGACTTGCTCATAATGGTGTTTTTAACCCCTCCAAAATGTTTGGAGGGAAAGGTCTTTACACTGCTGCACTAATAGCTAAAGCTGCCACGGGTCAGAAGGAGAGGGCAGTGTGCAATGTCTTACTAGGTGTTTAGTTTATCTCCACTTTGATCAAAGACAGAGAACTTGATTTGTCCCTTTTTACATCAGGAGTCCCAGAAGATGATGGAAGCTGCTGCTGCAAATTCAGTTCAGCTGAAACTGGGGAAGACCAGCGACTTGGATATCCCAAAGCAAAACAGTGACAGGTAAAGCCCCACCAAGCACCAGGACCCCTGGCAAGATTAGTTTGAAGGTGTTTGGTGCAATTTTCTCCACTTGCAGCTTTATTGAGCGTCCCATAGAAACCAGCAGTCAGCTTGGTGGGAAAATCAAATTTGTGGGCAGGGCTGCAGGAGGTGATTGCAGGGCCCCAAGCAGAGTGGCTGCACAACTCACATTTGACCCCAAAAACGTGCGTCATCAGTGACTTTACAGTAGCTGGAGATCCTCATACTTAAAAATGAGGAGTTGCAGACATGATCTGTACCAGCAGTGGCTTAGGAACCCGCTCCAGGGCTAAATACCAGCAAGAGCCTTTGCATGAGCAACTTTCAGGCATGCCTCCCATCCCCTCCTCATCCAGCAAAACCTCCTGTGCTTATGCTGAGCTTTGATTCTCCGGGCCCCTCAGTTCCTCTTGCTGATGCTAATGCACTTGGTGGCATCAGTTCCCATAATCACGGATTGCTATGTAAAATATTTATTGCAGGGCTGATCCTTCCGAGATTAATATCTCGGATGAAATGTCGAAAACGACCGTATGGAAGGCTCTCACTATGAACACAGAAAAACTCTGAATCTGGGGAGGAAAGAGGTAAAGGACTGCATGTGAACATGGCCGTGCTCCTCTGCAAGCGATGGCGCACGCCTACAGYTTTCCCGTGCTTTGGCAGGCAATGCCAAGCAAACGGCCCGTCCCTGGGAACAGGCAGCGAGGACCGTGGCATGCAAACCAGCTCCTCTCTGCCGGGGCGGTCCCACAAACGGGGCTGAATCAGCAGCAGCCGGCAGGTCTTCCACTGATGATGCTCTCCCTCTTTTTCTCTTCCCCCCTCCCCAGTTTTCACGTTTAGGAATCTTGACTTTGAAGGAGAGGAGTGAGAACGTGACTCAGGGATGTGCCAACGCAGACACGGGGAGAAACTGCTTTTTTTCAATTGGAGGATTCCCATTAAAGCCATGCAGATGTTTTCAGTTACCCTTGGTGTGCTTCAGGCATTCAGTATCTCTAGACCAGCAAACTGAGGTGCACATCACAGTCAATGGGAGTTYGGTGTTGTTAAGCCTCCGTGTGTACGTGTGTGTGTTGTTGCGGTTTTGTAGTGGTAGAGGGACTGCTACCGCTTTATCATTCAGTGCTATTTTTATAATATCTAATTCCTCCTCTCCTTTCTCTTTTTTTCCAAATATAAACTCTGAATGTACAAAATCATTTTCTGTTATATTTGACGCATTCTCCACTTTCTTCTTCATCATGACCAGGTTCTTCGTCTGCTTTGGGGTCCTCGCTTTAATTCACTCTTATGTCTCTTACTGGTACGAGAGGGATGCCCTCGATGGTGGGGCAGTGTAAAGTGCGTCTGAGCAGTTGGGCTAAGGCAAAGGAAAAGCATTTACTCCTTACATCTTTTTTTTTTTTTTTTTTT
>JAYKAV010003202.1:159389-306972 GCA_035582835.1 Phoebastria nigripes
TTTTTTAATCTTTTTAATTTTTCTCTGCAGGGAATTGCAATGAGCTCTGTGTCGCAGGAGGGAGGGGACAGCAGTGTCACACACGTCACCGCTGCCAGACCAGAGGGAGTGCAGGGAGTTCAGAAATGGGACTGGGGGGGATGAAGATGCCGGCACAAGATAGAAATCGTCCCATCCAGTTCCTCCTCCCTGGGGTTTTGGGGGTTTTTTGGACCATTTGCAATACAATTAATTGGCATTAAATTAAATCCAAAGAGGTTCTAGTTATCTTTCATATAGTTGTGGTTTTTTTTTTTTAATTTCTTTCAAACCCCCCTGTGGCACAGGTCTGTGGGGTCAAACCGGCGCTTCCTGATGGTCCTTTTACCTAAAACTCGAGGAATTGAGAGAAAAATGGGGCACCTGAGCCAAGCCGGGGGTCGGAGCCCAGTGCCTCAAAATCCCCCGGGACCAGCGGTGCGCGGGATCCCGATGGGATGCTCGGAAGGGTTGGAGACGTCAGGAACCAGCTGCTGGATTTAGCAAAGGTTTTATTACGATTTAGGGAAAGCTGCAGGATCTGCAGCGCCGCGGGAGCGGTTACAGAGAATATGAAGCCGGAGAAATCCAGGTTTGAAGGGAAGGCTGATCCGCAGGTGCAAACTTTCGGAGGAGGCGACTGGGAAACACTGAATGGGTTAAAGCGGCTGTGTGTGATGGATAAATCCTTCCTGTAGAGCATCCAATCGCTGCCGGCAGTGGAGGGGTCCAACGTCCCCAGGCTGATGGTGCTGGAAAGCYGATGCCTTGATTTGCCATTTAATTGTACCTTAAAATTAAAAAGCAAACAAACACCAAACAGCTTCACAGAATAGAAACTYGCCCTAAAATCACTTTAATAGCTTTGAAACAGCGGTGGTGATTTTCTCGTTTGAAAATGATAATAATAATGATGATAATATCCCCTATAAATGCAAATGATCCCACCACCTTAACACTGAAATGAAGTATAAAATGTCAGAACAAAGCAAGGTAAGAACAAAACAGCCTCATCCCATCGTAAACTATTAAATCCCCCCCAATACCTTAATTTTCCTTGTTTTATTTTATTGCAAATAAACACCAGAGAATCCACGTGAGCCAGCGAAAATGAGAAGCAGCATCAGGCGTAGGGAGCCGCGCTCTGCCTTTGCACCGAAACCACTGATTTGTGACTACATTTTAAAATTACTCATTTATTCGGTTTTAATTCACCGCGTTTGCCGTTTGGGATGACTCACGCGAGCGGTGGGAACGCGGCCGGGAAGGGGATGCTGCGGGGCTCCTCCTTCAGGTACCTCTTCGTGGAGCTGCCGAAAATAAGAAAACACCCGGGAGAAAATGAAAACTGCATTATCGATTGGGATCGGGGGCTCGTGGCATGGTGGGAGGTTATTTCCCACCGTGGTCCTGTTCCCCTCTCCCCTTTTTAYCTGTACCGCTTGGTGTTGATGAGCCAGTGCACAAAGTCCTTGGCCTTCATCTTGTCCAGGTAGCGGGTGAAGTCGCTGGTGAAGGTGCCTTCCGAGTGTCGCTTGATGTTGGACGCAAAGCTTCGGGCGCTTTGAGATTCATACGACTGCCATCTGCTCGGGAGGGAAGGATGGGGGAAGAAAATGTGGTTTAATGCACATCGTGGCATGGGGATCCTGCACCCTCCCTGCATGAGGTCCCCAGGGCAGGGGCTGTGTCCTCTAAAGTACTTTACTGTGTGGAGCATCCTCCAGAAAAGTGATAATAATACATAAAAATAATTTTCAGTTTCAGGGGGGGTCTACCAAGCCTGGCCAGCGTTGTTCCTGACATCAAATATATGCAGTAGCCCATCCCATATAATTTGCCTTATGTCTTGCTCAGCTGCGGTGGGTTCGTGCCTCCACCCTGGTCCCTGCTTGCCGCTGCTGGGAGGGAGCGTGGTGCCACCCCGAGATCCACCTCCTCCTGCTCCAGGATGGAGAGCTGATGTTGGGGTCCCCCCCTTTCACAAATTCACCCCGGCAGAAGGTGCCCAAAGGGGTTTCCTCCCACGCGGCTGCCGGCGTGGAGGGGAGCTCAGCACCCTGCCCAAAGCATCGCCCCGTCCTGCCTCTGCCCCGCGCATCCCCGTGCAGCCTGTCTCTGGTCTGACACAGCAGAGAAATCCTGGGGGGACACATGGCAATGGCCCTGCGTGGGCTGGTAGAGAGCCAGGAGAGAGYTTGTCCGGGTAAATACAAAAGAAACAGGCACGTTGCAATAGCCCCAGAACCGGGAGAGCTGGCAGCGAAGGTAACGGAGAGGGCTGAGTTGCTCCGACAGCCCCTCCCTGCGCCGGCCGTCTCCCCGGGCCAGCTCCGCCAACGCCCCGTACCTGGACGTGTCATCCAAGTCCTTGGGGCCCATCTGCCACCCTGCCGGGATCAGCACGGTGAACACCAGCCCAGAGAGGTACAGCCACCGGACAATCTGCATTTGTCTTTCTGGAGAAGGCAGAAGTCGAGAGAGAAATGTCCAGGGTTGCAATTGCCATTGACGGCCCCGAGCCCCTGCGAGAGCCCGGGCAGCGTGGCATGGGACAGATCCAGCATGAGACAGCCTCCTTCCCGGGTGTCTTGGCAGCCTTTTAATGGGCGCATGTGAAAATCGCATCCTCACAATTATCTAACGGCACGTCTACTGTTGCTTAGGCGCAAGCACACAGCCGCAAGAATGGGTTTGTATAATCTAAAGATACAATTCATTGCCATAAACTTTCACGAACCTCCCCTTTTCTATCTAGGAGCAATATTTCTGTTTTGAGCTTATCACCAGAGTGCTGGAGAACTTTCCCGACCATTAGCTGCTCAGAAAAGCAGCTTTCAGAGGACTTGATTAATTAGAGTTTTACATTTCTTATCTTTGCTGGATGCCTTAGCAGTTCAGGGAAAGTAAAATGCYAACCCCCACCCTTCATTTGCTGAAAATCAGACTTTTGGTTGCCTATCACCAAGCACTTTCATTACTCCAGTTTAATTCCTTCAGAGATTGGTAGGAAAGAAGGGAAGAAAAGGCACTTACCTCCTGCAGAAACGACCGTTCCCCTAAAAGCAAGATCCTATTTTCCTCCTTCAAGCTGGTTGTGGCTAAACTCTTCTCCTTACCGGTGCTTTTAAGCTTGTTAGCAGGATGCTAAAAGCTGACGGGTAGGTCATCGGTACTCCTGGTTTTAGTTGGATGGGTCATTATGAATCATTACAGGATTTTTTCAGGGGGCTGTTGCAAAAAATACAGTTGTTGCCATATTTTTCAGCTTACGCCTTCAGCGAGGGGTTTTTTGTTGTTGTTGTTGTTGCTGTTTCTCTTATCTTTCCTATTTTTTTCCACTTCTTGGACAAAAGGAGTGACCTMTCGGTTTCCTCCTTTCAGGTGAGTTGGCCCCTTATTGCCACAGTGCATCTTGCATGGAGAAATGATTTCTCTGCCCACAGGGCTGCCCTTTCAAACACCTTTGGTTTGAGTTAAAAAACATTAAGAAAAAAGCAAGAGCAAAAATTTAAAAGAAGCATTTGGCTACCCAAGCACTTGCTGCTGCTTCCTGCAGTGTAAAATTCGGGTTACAGCTCATCAGCTGGACAGACACCACTTTTGATCCAAGCCTGGTTTTGTTCCCCAAGGCCAGATCTGAAATTGGGGTCATTCACGATTATTTCTTCAATTTGGGGATGACGGGAGGCACCGTGGGCGGCCACAGATCTGGGTCAGTGTTTTTCCCCATGGGACATCCAGGGTCAGCCCAGGAGCTGGGGGAACATCTGGAACTCATCAGGCCAAGGACAATAGTTTTGCAGGGGCGTCTCCTGGGAACTGGGTTCATTTTTTAAAATCCTCGGGTCCAGCGAAGGAAAAAAAGGCTTGAGAAGAGCAAAACCGAGGGTAGCCCTAAAGAACTGCATCTGGCCCTGGAGGAGAGGGTGCTGACAGCTCCGGGTGGACACGGAGCAAAGCGCCCAGCTCCCTGAAGGTGCTGGGAGGTCAGATGAGCTTTTGAGGGCTGCTCATTCAGAGGATTGATGGCAGGCTGCATTTCTGGGGCAGTTTTGAGATATTTGGGGAGCTCTTGGCTAAGGAGTGTCTACGGTTCAGTGCTCGGGAGGCTAAATGTGCCCTTTTCACAGAGGCATGGTCAATGGGCAGAGAAAAGCAAGTCTTGGGAAGCTGGGCCATGTTTCTCCCTCGTCCAACACCAGCCACCGGAAGAGATGAGGGCTCCAAGTCTTGATTTCTCTGTCACTTACTGTGCTCTCCGCCTGGGACCTTTCTTCTCACGGTTGGGTAATTATTATTATTCTACCAAAGAGATTTCTGTAATTATTGTCACTGTCAAAATATGGCTGGTGTTGAGGGGACACTCATCTTGAAGAGCCTTTTAATTAGGGCCAACAATGGCCTTACAAGAAAGCCTGACATCAGAGGAGATTAATTAGCTCAACCTTCGGAGGAGAGGTCCAGATCTCCTACCCATCACTTGGATGGGATATTTATTGCCACCAAATAGCTCACGATGACACTGTTTGCGATGTCCCCCTGGCCCAGGAAGACACAAGAGCTATCTGCAGTGGTGGGGGGCTCAGGAGAAGAGAAATTCAGCTCAGCCAGCACAGTGCTTGTCGTGCTGCTTCTTGGTTTTCTTAATCGTGGCTCCCAGTGTCAGAGTGGGTTGGAGAAATGTCCTACTGGGTGATTTTCACCAGCCCGTTGGGACATGGTGGTCTCCCCTTTCCAAGTGTCCTCTGTGGTCTTCCCCTTTCCACCCGGGTTGAGTTGCCGGTGGGTCTCCCACCCTGGAGGATCGCACCATGGGGGCATGAACCTATGTTTTAAGATGCACATGCAATCTGGATTTTGTCCCATTTTATGACTTGGAGAGGTTTTTATGGACAGCAGGTGGCAGCCTTCCTCTGCCCGTCCTTCCTCTGCCTGCCCTTCAGCTGCCTCGCAGCCTCCTCCTCATTGCTCGGCAGCTCCCAAAACACCCGCTCTGTCCCTGCAAGGACCGAAGCGATGTGACGTCCATCTCTTTGGGGMTGGAAGACCCCAGGCTGGGGGATGCTGTCGGTGGCAGCACGGTGATGCCACAGCCCAGCTGGGTTGGTTTTGGTTCAAATCCTTGCTCTGTGTGCATCTTTGGAGAAGCACCTTTGAGGACACATGAGCATCCTGCGCTGATGGAGCATGGACCAAAGAAGTTGATATGGGAAAACTCCTGGACTGTACTCCATGTCCACCAACCCTTAGATAAACTCATCCATACCCCATCCAACCTTTGCTGCATTTTCCCATTAGGTGCCCCCAGGASTGGCTGTGTGGCCAACCTGCCCACCTCTGCCAGTCTTGGTCTCTGCAAGCATGGGGAGAGGCAGGAGGAGCCAGGCTGCTCTGATGGGGATGGTGGGATGCGGATTTGCTGAGCTGTCCAAAATCAGGCTGGAAACAAGATGAGTTTATGCGTAAACCTGCTCYTAAATTATAACACAGACCTGCCGAGCCTCATTCTGCCACCAGCCAGCTCCTGCTTTGGGCCTCGATTTCCCTGTCTGGTGCGATGGGGTCAGGCTGGCATGCCTTGATGCCTTGATGCCTCCATGCAACAGCCTGAAGGCAACCACAAAGTCACCATAGATACATCAAACTGCTCCAATACTAGTCCTGTAGCTGCAGGTGCAGTCAAACCAAGTGATGGTTAATTTTGGAGGGATTTACTGCAAGCAAGGAGGAATAAAGGCTTTGACTTCACTTTCTTGGATCCTCTGCAGAGAGACCTTCGTTTCCCATAGAGGAGCATTTCAGGTCCAACCCAGCGCAAGAGAGCAGGGGATGGAAAAACCTTTCCCTGTGTCCCCCCCCAGCCACAGTTCAGAGCCTGGTGCCCCATGCATCAGCGCTCTCCACTCTCATTTTCCCCATGGCTGAAGGTGTTTGTGGCCTCCTCCCTCCCCGCCACAATTGGAGGAAATTTTATACCCGTGCGTCAGAGTGTGCTGCCTGTTGCTGGCAGTGGCTACTGACAGGACATAACTGGGCAAAGAAAGACTTTCTCGGGTCAGTGGTTTAACCTGAAACACCTCCTTCAGGGTGACGCTGAGTGTGTGGTTTCAGTTTCAGCATCTTTTGGGCTTTTTTCCTGTGTTTTGCTTTACAAGTGTTTAAGAGCAAAGGGAAGGCCATTAAAGAAAGATATTCTGCATTCCCAGCAAGGTATTTTGGCAGCTCTGAAGGGACATGGATCATTTTCCTGCCTCTTTTCCCCTTTGTGCATGCTTTTTTAGGCAGGAAACAGTATCTGCCTTTGATGCTGCAGAGTCGAGGGCCCGCAGCCTCCTGGCTTGTGCTCATGGCTGACCCTTGATGCCAGGGAGGAAGAGCGTGGTGGGGTGCAGAGATGGTGCCGAGCTACGTGGCAGGCTGTGATGAGCTCATTTGGAGACATGAGCCCTTAAGAATAGGGGCCAATGCCACGTAGCCCTTCCTGAAATCAAGCTCAGGCTGTATCTACTCCATGGTGGATATCCATTTTTGATGAATCTATTACTTTTCTCCCTTTGTTGTTAACATAGCAGAAGGAAACTGGGTGAGATCCCTCTTGCCCCCAGCTCCCATTGCTCTTCTGTCCCCGAGCACGCTTCATGAGCACTAAATGTCCATGATACATCCACGGCAAGGCAAGCCATTGGGTGCCAAGGGCATGCTTCCCACATGGGAAACTTGAACATGAGCCTGGAGAAGTGGAAGTGGTTTCATTAGCGGATGGTTGGACGAGAAACCAGCTTGTGCCYATGCCGGACTGGGAGATGGGTGAGCTAATGGGGGATTGCAGGCAAAATGCATTGGGGTCAAGCATGGGGCTCTCACATTTGGGATCTGGATACCTGGTGGGTATCCAGCTGTGGTGACACTGCTGCAAGAGTGTCCCTGCTCCTCCTCATCAGTGGGAGCCGCTGGTCACTGGGGATCACGTGAAGGTCAAGATCAGAGGCTCTGTCCTTTCAGCTGGCTTAACTAGCGCATTTTACCTCCTTTGGCTAAAACCCCAGCAATCAGCCTCAGCAGGTGGAGCGGGACACGGGACACCTCGCTGAGCCCTCGCTGTCTACAAAGCCTGGTGCTCGGTCCCTCCATGGTCTTCAGCCCTGCAAGCCCGCCGTTCCTCCTGCTCCCTGGCCCTCCTTGGCTGTCCCTTGCTCCCTGCGTGCTCTCAGCATGATGCTCTGCAGCGAAAGGGGGGTGCTTCCCTTTTGCTTTTGGAGGTGAGCAGTTGCTGTGAGCTGTGCCAGGTGCTGTTAGGTGGTTTTGAGCGAGCTGTGGGTGCACTGAGCAGGCTCGGTCCCTCGGGGCACCCTGGCCCAGCACCAAGCGATTGCTGGTTCATGCTGGGGCCCTGGGGGAGCTGAATTGGGGCAGCTCTGGGCAAGCGAAGCTGTGGGTGTGTGGGGAGCTCCTGGGGCAATGCCTATGGGGTTGGGTAGCTGTGGGAAGGTTTGGCTCAACACCTTGGTGGTTATGTGCCTTGCAGCCTGCCAAAATCCTGATTTGGGGTTAGGGTGCTTTTTTTAATTACCATCCTTTATCTGAGACAAAGGGAGATGGTGGCTAATGGTTTATTTCTGCTAAATGTCCCCTTGGCTTTGAAATGTGGAAAACTCAGTCAGGTTTATTTTTTTRCCTGCCTCTTCTTCCTGCCCATAATGTTACAAAAATCTTATAGACCCTAATGAGACAAGTTACCATTGTGCATGGGCTAAAAAGTCCTCAGTAGAGTCTGGAGCAAATGTGGCAGAGGTTTTAATTTTACCCTCTTGATTTCTATGGGCCCTTAGCAGGCTTGTGTATGATTAAATAACCCTTGACTCCTTAGCTTTGCAAAAAATCCCCTATTAGAGACCTTCTTTGTTTGTTTGCAATGGCTTTTAGTTTGGCAGCAATTGTTGGTAACTGGCTGATGAAACCTGATCATGGCATAAATCAAAACCTCTTCGCATTCAAATGCAACAATTAATCCTGGGTGTGTTGGTGCAATTAGATGACAAATTATGCCTCAAGATTCACTTGCTTGTTTATATAGAGAAGCCGTGTTTGCTCAGCCGGGGATGTTTGGCTGTGGTTTTCAATCTACCCCAGGGGATGTCGAATGATAAACTCGGAGTTGCACCCTGCTGCAGCTGCAGAATTCAGACCCTTTGGCRTCAGCACCTTCACCTGGAGACTGAAAGTTTGTCTGCCCGCTTGCACCGACTGTTTTTTGGCTAACTCGAATTGTCTGAGCCCTCCTTTTTCCAAGATGTTAGTGCAGAATTTTTTCTTTCAATGCTCCTCAAGCCTTGTACAGGAGGATTTGAGCCCCACCAGATTGGGGCAGGGGTTGCTTTCAGACCTGCAGCTCCCATGCCCAGGTAGAAACACTCCTAGCAGTCGTGGGTACCTGATTTGACTGCGCTGGTCTAGTTTTGAGACTGTAGGGCTGGTGCTAAATAGCAATGGCACAAGCTTAAAAACCCAGCAGCTAATCTGCTGCTGGATGTTTGCGCCTGACGATCCTGGTGCCGCGGGATGTCTCATTTACAGATAGTCTTGGAGTGTGCCTTGATGTGGGTGGATGTGCTCTGCGGTGGGGAAGAGTCTTATTAATGTAACAAGGCTTTGTTTTGCTTGAACTGCTGAAAAGTTGGGGTGGCTGCTGGAGCAAAGGTGTGTTCTTCAGATGCATTGCTGTTTCCATGGAAAAAATGAGTATTTGGGGGTTGAATGATACAGAAGGGATGAGTAAACTCAAGCACAGGCTCTCATTCTTGCAGGGATGCTGCCTGCAGAGAGGGAGAGCTGAGCTATGCTGGTTAATGACCTTCAGCTGCGGTTTTTAGCTCAAAATCCTAACACAGACAATGTGGCAAAAATCCAGGACAAAGACGTATAGAAAAAAGCCTGTTGATGTCACTAGTGCTAGTAGGTGCATATTTACAAATCCAACTTAAATGGAGGTTTTATCCATTGATTAACCGTTCTTACGGCATTTCTTTGTGAAGCACCCATAGATGTTTGCATTATTATTATCAAAATAAGCTGATAGCGTTTTATATCCCTTTCCCTTATGATGGTGATTGGTGCTGATAACAGCTATCATAATTGCTATGGACTCTGATCTCTAAGTGGGGGGCAATGGCTCTCAGTGAGAAAGCAATTGGCTGTTTGGATAAGTAGCTTAAAGAATAAGGAATTTTTTTTTTGAAGAGTGGAGAAAGGGCTCTTTTTCTCTACCTGATGCTGCTTGGGCAGGAAAACAGCTGCTCTGTCACCAAATAAATACAGCTCCTGGGAATGAGGGAAAAATCCCAACTGTTAAAAGTTAAAAGGATTGTTGGGGAAGGGGAATTGATTTTTCTTTATTTGTGGCTTTTTTAAAGAGGCAAATTGTGTAGGACATTTTAAGTTCGTTTTCATCCATTTTTTTTTTCCAGGCTGCACAAGAGGGCAATTATATCAACCTGCAGCTGCACCTTGCTTGTGGGCAAAAGAGCTCTTTCTGTCTTGCCAAACAGGATTAATGTCAAGCCGGCAGAGAAGGGCCTGTATCCTGGAGGACACGTGCCAGAGGATTTGTTTTATTTTGTTGGTTAGTGGTTATTTTTTAGGAGTTGTTTCTGAGCTGAACCGGTTCCCTGATCTCATGCCCAGCCCCGCAGTTTTGCTGCATGGGAAGGGTCCTCGAGGACTCATCCTCCCTTGCTCCTGTGCATCCCGATGCTGGTTGTAGGCAATGAGCTTGGGGACCTCTTGTTTTGGAGTAAACCAGCCCAAATCCTGAGTGTGCATCTCCCCTGGCTGGGAGCTTGGGCAGTTCAGAGGCCTTCACTGGGCTGTGGTTTAACAAAGCTGTGTTTAATCCCCTCCTTGCTTGCTAAATCCTTGCATCCTCCTTGCTCTCRGCAGCTGTGCCTGGGAAACCCTCCCGGCTCTGGACCTGACCTTTCCCAACAAAGCACCTTTGTCAGGCAGACCTCAGGGCTGCGGGTTTGCTTTTTTATTTTCCTTTCTTTACTTATTAGTCTTTTTTTATTGATGGCACCACCCAGCAGCACAAGGACCCATTATACAAACCGCTGTTGGACTTTGCTTGTTTGCGGGAGGGTGATTAAGAACAAACGTGCAGCGGCGAGCTGTATCCTGGAAAGCGGAGGCCAAAAGTTTGAGCAAGAGGAACCTTGGCAGCAGAAACAGAGCCCCGATCCAGCCGGTGCTGAGCCCGCGGTCCCCATGTGCCTGGGAGGGAGGGAACCTTGTTTTCACATGGGGTGATGTGGCTGATCTTTGGGGAAGGGTGGGTGGAAGCAAGAGTGGGGTTTTTTCCCTCAGGTGAACCTGTTCTGGTGAGGGATTTCCTGGTCCTGTGTCCGTTCTCCATGGAGCATCGCAGCAGAGGGCAGCAAGAGATACCCTGGGCACCCATTGCTCTCCCATGGGTGCTGTTCCAGAGCACCTGTGCTTGGTGCCAGGGCAGGCTGACCCCTGTCCCCTTCTAGTCCCTCACCTTGGGGCACCTGCTAATAACTTCCAACTCTGCTGGGCTTTAAAGAGGCATTTTTGGGGCCGTAGGAGGGTGTTGAGGTGGGAACAGAGACACTGTGCAGATCTACTCTTGCCCTCCCTGGTCTCTGGGCATCTTTTGCCCTTCTTCTCTTTAATTGCATGGTTTATTTGGGGGCAACACTCATCTTATCCTATATTTCCATGGATTATAGTGCTGCATGTCTGCCCATGCACACAGCAGCGTCTTGGCGCACTGCAGTGATGCTGAAGCAGGGACCAAGCAGGGCACTGTTGGCTTCATGCTCACGTGAGCATGGCAGCTTGTCCCAGTGGTGCCCATTGCCGGTGGGTGCCGAAGCCTGACCCAACGTGCTGCTGCATTCAACACCAAATCATGCATGATGTGAGCCAGTGAGCAAAATACAAATTATGGCAGCTGATCTTCAGGTGGAGRCTGCATTACCTGGCTGGGGTGATGCCTTTTGACAACAGGAAGGGTGGTTGTTGGCCCTCAATGGCCAAGTGAGCTGTTTCCTGGCTCGTAAAGAATTGGTACCGCAGCAACTATAGGCTTGGGCAGAGGCTGAGTAGGAGGGGGAGGACTCGGTGCTTGYGCTCAAAAGGAGGTGGGTGCTGGCACAGTGTGCCATGGCTAACACCAACACCCATGCCAACCTCTGCCATGTCTCTGTGCAGAGGTTTCTCCTCTGTCAGCAGCATTTCTGCCCATCAGCCCTGGATGATGCACTGGAAACTTTTTCATTTGCAAGCCTTGCACAACTCCCAGTGCAGTGTAGAGCTACGTGCAGAGGGAGGACATCTCTAGGTTGGCTTCTTTGTGGCTCACGTTGCTCCAGAGTTGGTCCCTGGATGCTTGGGACTCTCTAGCAAAGTGGTGGAAATCCTCCTGGAGGCAGGGGTTCGCTGCCCTGTGTTGCTTGGACTTTCTGGGGAGAGTTGACATGCTGCAATACTTCTCTGCAGTGCTTTTCCACCTTCCCTGGTGTTTGCCTGGGTTTCTTTTTCATCTCTCATCCTATTTTCAACAAGCAGGACTAGGCACTGCTCTGCTTTGTTCTCCAGGTGAAACCAGCCTCATGCTTTTCATGTGAAGTCAGAAACTGCAGCTTTAAGCAAAGCACTTAAGGTTGCAAAATAGTCCGAACTGGTAGCAGGGTAGAAGGCATGTGCTCCCAAGTTGTGGAGCTCAGGGGCAGAGTGATGGAGAGAGCTGGGTCTGACCCTTTGCAAGGCACTGAAGCAAAAAGGCGCCTGCAACCCATTGAAAAAAATCTTTGTTTAATTGAGATATTGTCACTGGGTCTTGCTTCTCCTCAAGCACCTGGTTCCTTCCCCTGTCTCTACAATGGCCCAGCAAGCTTGTGTTTCAAGGACTTTAAATGATACGCAAACAGAGCTGCTAGAGACCTTCCTTAAATAGACTGAAAGCCCTTTGATGCGTAAAAAGATATAAGGTTTCTAGATTATTACAACATGTGAAAATAGTTGGGTTTTTCCTCCCTGCAAGAAAAAAAATGAAACTTTTAAAGCTGTGCAGTAATTACCTGCTAATGGAAAAGATATTCAAGAATGAGACATAGTTTGTGAAATCCTCTTAGTGCAATGAAATTGCTAGTAGGCATGTTTAGGAAATAACTGCATCCATTCCCCCCTTCTTAATTATGGCAAATACGTACAAGAATGGTACGCTGAGGTGCTTCAGTGTAATAGTTTCACCTGGTGATATACCTCTAAAATAGGAAAAAAACAGCTGGTAATACAAAGCACCAATATAGTTCACTTGTTTATAACCAAAATGGTGCTGGATCTGTATGGCTGTAAGGAAGGGTAGGCGGCAGCGTGGGTGTATGGGATGGAGGTGTGCTGAGATACTGCTTCTGGAATGGAAACTCCTATTTCAGGGGAGAAGCTGGGAAAACAAGCATGGCATAGCTGTGACTGCATTATTATGCACTACAGGTAAATCTGGTTTGAATGTGCAGGGATTATATCAGCCCTTGCTGTGTCTGCTGAAATAAAGGKTTTTTTTTCCGTGAAATGGTGATTTCTGCTAAGGGAGTGTTGAAAGGCTGGTGGTCAGCAGTAACAATCTCATTTAAAAATGGGGCTGAAGAAGCTTGAATGTTTTTTAAAAAAAAAAAAAAAATTTCTCTGTTTTTAAGCGCTGCTGTTCCCATTTCTGGGCAGGTGAGAACAGGCAGGAGGACCTCGGGGTTTCCCAGCCACAACCTGGGCTCTGCCCTGTGCCTGTCCCAGCAAAGGTGAGGTCACGGCACTTGCTGGATGCCAGGGTTTGGTCTGGATTAAATGTGACTTCTCTGCCCGGATTAAATGCAACATGGACCAGCGAGAATCCAGGGGGGGAAGGTGCACCAGGGCTCATGCTGTGCACCAGACCTCTGCACCATGTAGGGATGCTGCTGGCTTTACCGGCATGCATTTACCCCATGGTTTAGGGTCTGCCCCTGCCTGTGCATTGGGGAAAGGGGTTAATTGCTTGTGGCCCCCTTCCCACTGACACCAGCCCTGCGTGGGGCCATCCTGCCTGTGTTTTCGAGCCAGGCCCTGGATGCTTTTTGTGCTGACGCAAAGCTTCTGCCGCAGGATCCTCTGATTCATCCCCACGGAGGGCTCACACCCAGGCTGGGTTTCTTCTCCTGGTTGTTGATCATGCTGGCGGTGCTGGTGTGGGTTGGGCCCTCCATGGGGTGCTGCGGTGGCCCCCGATTCCCACTATGGGATGGGGTGTGGGGTATGCCAGGACTCCTGGATCCCTTCTCCGGTGCGAGGGTGGATGGGGCTTAGAGCAGCAAAGCAAGGGGGATGCCCAGGATTCCCTGCTCGGGGGGCACATCTGAATGCACCCTTTGGTTGCATCTTCAGGGTCTAGGGGTGCAGTGGAAGGAGACTGTGGCATGCAGCTTTTGGGGATGCTGACCTGCCCCAGCCCCATGCTTCACTGGGGGTCGCTCCGAGAGGGATCTGGAGGTGCTTTAATGTTTCCCTGGGGCTGGTGTCTGTAGAGCATCTCCCATGCCATGTGTGACTGTGCTGCCCTTTCCCAATGAGAAAGGGGCTTAATATTCTTCCCCCTTACAAAAGGGGAAACTGAGGCACAGAAGGGTCATAGATTTCAGCCCATCCCTGAGRAGGGGTGAGGTGGGAGGGTTAAGACAGGGTGCAGGGTTGCATTTTTAGCTTCTTAGCTCTGCTGCTGGCCTGTGTGACCCAAACTAAGGGCTTTTCCACCTCCTTTTCTCCTCCCACTTGTCACCAACCTCTTCTGTTGAGAACTGGGGGGGCAAAGAAAAATGAGGAACAAGGGTCTGCTCCTACCCAGGCTCATGCAGTGCCACAGCCTGGATTGCAAATCTKCTTAGGCATGCTAAAATATAGGTGATGCTGCCTATCCTCCCTGGCGCTGCTGTGCGAAGGCGGCATAACCCATCTGACTGGGATCGAGCTGCATCGGGATCAGGGAGCTCCCAGGCAAGCATCTCCCACCTCCTTGGGGGTCTGCGCTCAGCGGAAGCCTCATCTTTGCAGCAAGAAGAGGGGCTGTGATGGCAGAGCTCTGCACAGGGCTGGATTTAGGGAGCTGGTGGGAGGGATGGCTGGAATGGTGCCAGCACCCAGTGTCCCCATGCCCATGTCCAAAGCGAGATGCTTCAGCAGAGGGTTGTGGCAGAACTGGAAGAGCAGGGCTACAGCAGAAGGTCAGGGTGAAGGTGTGGGTTTGGCACCCAGCGAGGGGGCTGGGGAGTATTGTGGGTCAGTGTTTGAGGGCACCTGTGGAACTGTCTGGGAGAACTGGTATGGCAGAAAGCTGTGTCTGAGTCAAACTGGCAACGCGCATGAAGGATTGCTGCTGGCTCCTCCCAGCTCATGCCAGCCTCGGAGATGGGCTTCAAACTGCCCTGGACCTGACACCCTGTCATGAGGCACCTCCTGCTTTTGCCCCGCTCCAACACTAGTGCCCATTTCTCCTTCTCAGGATTAATGACTATCACCTCCCAAACTACCTGCTCGTGGTGCCAGCTGCCACRGGATTTGGGGTCCAAGCACTTGCTCTTGCCCTGGCTCTTTGGGATGGCTTTGCATCCAGCTTAACTCATTTTTGCTCCTAAAATTTGATACCTGAGCAGATTTGCACCCATGACTTTTTTAAAATTTCCTTTATTCACAATAAATAATATACTATATTACAAAGATCTCAACACAAAATCCAAAAATCACATTCTTTCTGCAGCCATGAATAAATAGGACTCACCAGCACCAGCTAATGCATGAAAGAGCATCTATGAGCAGCATGCGCCCTGTGGCAGGGAGAAAGGGGGCATTTTGCTGCACCCACCTGCCCAAAGCAGTCATTCTTCTTTGCTGGTATCTACACAGTGTTTCCATCCCCTGGGCTATCAGACGCAGGGGTGAAATCCTGTGTGTGCCAAACACGAGGTCTCAGGCCTCTGAAAATCGTGCAAAACTCACACCTAGGAGGGCAGGGATGCAGCCGAGGGGGTGTAAAACCACAGCTGAGAGGCTGCCCTGGGCTGAGACTCCTTTGCTGGGCTTAACTGGCTGCAGTTAAGCTAGGAGAGGTTCTAGCGCTCACAATCACATAGAGGGATTATATACACAGACACTGCAATACTCCTTTCTTTCTTAGTCACAGATGGTCTTTGAGTTACAAGACTTTTGCTTAAGAGGCTACTGTAGCTGGATGTGTTCATTGCCTGGCTTTGGTGCACACATGAGCCCATGTGTGTGGTTTCCTCCCCTCCTTTTTCTTGTTTTTTTTTCCAACTGTTCCTACGGTGGGGTCAACTCCATGGACTTCTTCCTTTCCTCTCTCTGCTCTTCCCACTCTTCCTCTGACTCGTAGGTGCCCTTGACGATGGCAACCCTATCTGACATGTTCATGCAGTAGGGGACGAGGATATAGAAGTAGAGCAGAGCGGCCAAGCAAGCCCCAAGGATGGGTCCAACCCAGAACACCTGGAAAGCAACAAGGGCGAAGGTGAGAGCAGGTCTTGGAGGCTGGTGCACCGGGTCCAGCCATCACACCAGTATCCCTCGCTGCTCCACATCTAGCCCATGGAGAGATGTAAATACCCCTTCCAGTAGACTTCTTGGGCTGAAATCCCCTCAACCTTTACTTGCTGAAGACATAAAGCTCTTTATGAGTGCAGAGATGTGGTGTGCTGGAAAGGAGGCACCAAGCCTGCACTGCAAGGCTGGATCTGAGCTTGCAGGCAGTGCTGGGCGAGTGGAAAGCCTAAGCTGGGCTTCTCTGTGGGCTTTATTGACCTCAGATGATGCCCTAGCTCAGTGTGTGCCATTGCATGGGGGGGTTTATGCTTGTCCCCTTGCTGGCTCTGTGCCATGGGGATAACCTGTTCCCCATGCATCAAGGGGGACAACTTCCCTTGTTCTCCAGCCCCCTTTTATTCTTTCAGGCCTGGGATGGGCTCTGAAACACCCAGACCTGTAATCCCTGCGGCAATCACTGCCCTCTCCCCTCATTGCCTGCATCTGGCCCTGGCAGCCTCTCGGCCAGCCCGTCCCGGCACGCTGCTGATGCTCACCCAATGTGCTGGGCTGAACCTCCTCACGATGACTGCGGGCCCAAAGGACCGGGCTGGGTTCATGGAGCAGCCGGTGAAGTAGATCTGTCAGTGCAGAAAGCAGACCAGGTTAAGATACATCATGTTGCTTAGCAGATACGACCAACTTTTCAGAAGCAGGGACTGAAACAGCCTCCAGCACTGTTTCTCTTGCAAAGAGGTGGGGACGCCCCCATCATTGTGGAGAAGAAGCTCCCACATGTCCCGTGTTGGCTCTCCCAATGCAACTCTGTCTGGGACCAACTGCACGAGAGTATTTTGGGGAGCCCCGTCCTAGCGGGACCCTCTGCCCTGTCCTGCTGCCTGGACACTCACCCCCACCAAGTGGCCTACGGCGACGGAGAGGCCAATGGACAGTGCTGGGGAGCCCACGTTGCCGTTCCTCCGGTTGTCCGTGGACGCAAAGATGCACGCGGCCAGCTGGAAGGTGAGGATGATCTCCACCACGAGGGCCTGGCCTGGGGTCGTGTTGTTGTTGAGCTGCGAACCATTGAAAGCGACAATAATTAGCCATCCCTGGGGCTTGGCATCACCGGGAGGGCTCTTAGGTGCTTTGCTGGTGGGTTTGGGTTGGCAAAGCCATGCATGAGAATCTCCCTAGGTCCCCTGCCCAGCCTTGGGCACAAGGTGCTGCGCTGGCCACTGCTTGGGCTCACTGCTCCTTTCCCTGAAAGGGAAGAAATTATCTTTCTTTCTGTTTAATGCTCCAAAATCTGTCTCTCCCCCGAGCCCCTCCCTTCCTGGGGCTCTCCTCATCTCTCTCCACTTGCTTGTCTCCGCAACACTCAAGCGCTTTCCTGCCAAATCCCACACCTATTTGTCCCTTTTTTCCTGCATTTCTTTCCCCCTCAATCCTTGCAAGCTGTCATGTCCTGACTCTTCTCCCCTCCGCTTTGTGGAGCACCTCCCCAAGAGGCTGGGGAGCAGCCGGCAGCCACTGCGGAGGGGCACGGGATGAAGGGTGAGGGTTGGGATGCAGTCATGGGGGTAAGACGGGCTGTTGCTGTCCCAGTGCTTCTGCACTAACCACTGGGGACTGTCAGATGGACTCGACCCCACTGGGCATGGGAAGGGCAAAGTGACCCAAGCTATCGCAGCTTGTTTTTTAGCTAAAGCTGACTGGTTTGGGACATGGAGTATGTGGGAATAAGAAGCATTGCAGCACCTCATCCTAGTGATTGAACCCTCTGCAATGTGTCTGTGCTGCTTTGAGGGGTCCAGACCTGGCCATGGTTGGAGGGGTAGCTCCACCGCTCCCATTTCAGGTGGTTTTCCAGCACTGTCCCAGGGGTTTGAGACGTACTCCTCATCCCCGCTTATCTCAGAGGGTCCCACCATCTCCCCTCCTCCTCCAAGAGCAGCCCCTGCCCCTCGCAGCCTCTCTGCGCCCTTCCATGCATTGCTCCTTCTTCAGCTCTTCTCCACCACCTCTCTCCATCTGCCTCCGTTTCCTAGCTCCCCCAGCACACTGGTTACAGTGGGCTTCTGGTCCCCCTGCCCATACTGGTTTGACTGGGCTCTGCTCCCTGCCCTCCCCCTCTCTGTCCTGGCACATGGCTCCTATCCCGGCACTAATCTCCAGGTGGAGAGGCTGCAGTCAAGAACATCTCAATGGTGCGGGTGACTCACTCGGGCCCTTAGGATAAAGCAAGCACTTATTAAAGGAGGAAAAAAACATGCCATTCATTACCCCACACAATAAAGCTGTCATGTCAATACTCTGCTGGCTATGTCGGTGTTTGCTCCTATCCCATTCTTGTCTCTCTGTGCATGCGGGACAACGTTCCGGGATCAACCATCCTTATAGATTTGGATCTCTGGGTTGGCGCCGGTACCAGCTCCTCTCTCGCAAGGAAAGGAAAGCCCGCATGGCAAGGTGAACCATCTCCAGGTAGGGAGACTTACCGCGTTGATGGCCAGGTTGCCACGGGTATTGACGGGCGTCACACCATAGAGGATGCCAGCCCCGGCAATGGCCCCRACCAGCTGGGCGATCACGTAGAAGAGTGTCCGGAGGAAGGAGATCTGGTTCCCAACAAAGAAGGCAATGGTCACCGCTGGGTTGATGTGGGCACCGCTGATGTGGCCAAACGCCTGCACCAGCGTACCGATGGCCAGGCCGAATGCCAGCGAAATCTGAAGGATGCTGGGGAGGGCGGACGGCCACTTCAGGGCTGAGCCGAGGCCAATGAAGACGAAGATGAGCGTGCAGATAAACTCGACAAAGACAGATCGAGCAAAGGCCAGGGTTAATATTTCCTTCTTCATGGTGGGAGCGGGTGGAGGGCAGCTAGGAAGGAAGAAAGTTTAGGTTTCCTCTGTCTCCAGGCTCTTCTGTCTGCACCCAGTGGTAGGGCCATACCTATCTATATATGCAAGAGCAGCAGGGAGCTGTGTTACAAGGCGGTGGGTGGAGCCAGGGAATTAGCCAGTCCTCTCAAATCATCATGTGAAACTGGAAAAGTTTCCATCTGAAAATAACTTCAGAGCCTCTTGGTGAACCAGTGACTCAGATATTGGTGGCATTTCTTTCTCCTTCCCTCTGCAAACAAAGAGCCCCTATAGGATGTCTCTGGGGTCGTTAGATAACGCGGTTGCATAACGATGCCGTGCTCCCTCCTCTGCTTTTCCCTTTTACTACCTCTCACCAGGTTCTGGGTGTTTCGTTAGCAGAGGTGTAGTTAATATCCCTTCCTCCATGTGCTTGCAGACTGGAGGGGACTGTATTTTTGTTTGAAAAGTCTTGTTGCCAGTGTCGGGCTGGAGGAGCTCTCCCAGGGCAGGGCTCCCAGTGCACTCAATTTACACGGGATGTTGGAACGTAAAGCAAAGTTAAGCATCTGAAGCTGCTCCCAGGCTGTCAAGACAGTTCAACTCCAGGAAACAAGTGGCTTGCAATTGTTCTGGGAGCAGGGCAGGGTTTGGGGGATGCTTTGCCTAGCTGGGGAGCCGTAGACAAGCTGGGACTTCCTCGAGGTGCCTGGATGGAGGCTGAATGGGATGGCATAGCTCGGATAGAGAGGGCTGATCGCTGCAGAGCCTGACTGTGGACCTCTTTGCTGCCTTTCTGCTTTGCTGCTCCTCACAGAGAATCGGGTGCGGGTTTCGCCAGTGTGGGGGTTGGCAGTCAGGGGGTGCTCGCTGTCTGTAGCCAGGGAGGGTGTATCTTACTCCTGTCATCTCAGACTCTTTTCTTTTCTTTTTGACTTTCAAGCTATTGCTCAACGAGTTCAGTGATTTTGTTCATGGGAACGCCAGCATAAAGCCACAGGCTTTGCATGGACACAGGCCACGTTTACATGTCTCCTTTCATGCTCCCGTGGCGCTGCCCTCCATCCTAAATCTGTCCAGCTGCAAATCCTTGGCTGGCAGGGAGCGGAGTGGGGAGGCTTTCAGTGCTGTGCAACGTGGAGCTGTTGGGGACTGAGGTTTTGGGGCAGAAAAAGGCTCCAGTGACACTTAACAATGAATTCTTGGTTCCCTCATAGTCCTCGCAGCCTTGTGCCAGGATTTTTTTTTTTTTTTTTTAAATGGGTTTGGGTGCCAGATCTGCTCTCCTCGCTTGGTTGATTACATCTTGCCTTTCTCAAGCGATGCCATCTCTCCACGTCTAACGCAATGGGCCCGGGCTGGGGTTATCCATGGCTACCACGTGCCTCTGCAGAAGCGGTCGCACCCCAGCATGCGGTGAGCAAAGCTCTACATGCAGGAGATTGGTAAAATTATTTAAATCCCTCTTTAAATGTAAAAAGTTGCATTCACTGCTGCCTTCTGCTGGGTGCAGTCAGACCTGCACACATCCTGCGGGGTCAAAAGCTAGGAGGGATTCCTCTTCAGAGCAAGAAGAGGGGACTTCTTCCTCCAGAGCTGAAAATAAATGAGCCTTTCTCCTCCAGATGTACCCAACGTCCTGAGCTCAGCAAACAGACCCGGAGAGTCTCGAGGGACCGAGGATCCGTTACAGCGTTACTTCCTGATAATGGTTTTCTCCTGGTTCTGCTGATCCTGGGGAAGATTGCAGAGTTAAAGACCAGATATGTTATCCTAGAAACACCTGGTCCGTTGGCATGATTTGGTGAAAGTTTTGCAAGCTGGTATTTCAAGACATCCTGGCCAGATTCCAGCTGGAGTAATTGCTTGCCACTTGCCTTCAGCCCTGCCTGTGGCTCCAGCTGGATAAAATGTGCCTTGTTCCCATCCTCCAAACCCTTTCGTAACATGCCCGCCACAGATCTCCCTTGGAGGTGGCTGCATTTTGCTGGCAGCTCCTCTGCCACACACCTCGCTTTAGCTAAAAAGCAGCGTTGAGCCGAAAGACGCTCTCCCAGGTTCCCAACTGTGGATAATAACCTCCTAGCAAAATCCTCTGGCTGACTAGGAGATATAATCAAATAAGGCTAGAAATGATGGGGAAAACTTCCGGAGAGAAACAAGATGTTTCTCTAACAACATGCCATGCAAAACCTATTTTCCTGAGGCTGTTTGCTAGACTTTCCTCACTGGGGCTTTCCTGCTTGGTTCCTCTGATGTCTAACCATGTTGAGCAGGCGTTAGGAAGGCTCCTTTTCCTCTTCCCGGCTGCATGCCCTTCAAGGAGCTTGTATGAACTGACAGTGCCTTTGATGTGTCAAATTTAATTGAATTGGGCAAGATGTTGAGAAGGCAGGTCCCTGCTGACAGACAGACACCTACGTGGTGGGGTCACACATGCCTCGTTTCACCCCTAGGCTTTTGGAGGAAAGAAGACGAGGAGGCTTTTTGCAAGGAGGACAGGTTTAGCTGTCTCCCTCCTGCCCCTCCTCCTCCTCCTCCTCCTCGCTGGCATCGGCAGACAAACAACACAACCAAAAATCGCCCATATCTACCACTCAATCATGGGGCCACACGGCTTGGGGAYGATGTGCTGGAGGGGGACAGGGACCTGAGCCCACCGCTGGGTTGGGGTGCAGGGTGCCTGGGTGTGAGGAAGGCAGCTGGTGCCTCATCCTCGCCTGGGGCCCTCCCGAGGCTCCGCCTCACCCACGGAGGCGTGTGTGTTATTAACTGAATACGTGTGTCGGTCCCTGTCGTCCCCAGTTTGCTGATTTCATTTTCTGAGCCTGCGCAGGGCTGCTATTCATTTGTCATTTCTGCAGCAGCCCAGATTTCTGATGAGTTCAACGCAGTGTTGGACCTCAAAGTCTGGCAGATGGTATTGCAGGTGGCCAAATTCAGATTATAAATGCTGCTGAGACCCAGACCAGCCTGGTTTTTGTTTTTTCCCCCTCACCTGGCTCTGTATCTCGACCAAGGACCTTAAAACTGGAATAATAATACAAGCAGGAATAATAATAGTAACAGGAGACAACTCCTTCTGCTGGAATCTGTGATTAGTTGGGATTAGATGGCCAGAGGAGAAAGTTTGGTTTAGTTTGTTTTCAAGAGAAAGGGTGTTTCCTGCTGGCTCAGCTTTGGGAGTTTGCGGCAAGCCAAAAACAAATAGAAAAAAATAATGTGCACTGGGAAGTAAAGGTAGAGCAAGAAGTAGCAAACTTTCCCCTCCTCATCCTCATTTCCTGGGGCTGCTTCTTGCCATGATAGTAGGGAAAGTGGTGGGATTAGCGCAAAGCCTCACCACTTTCTGGTGTAACTTGATGTCTCTGTACAGGTGTTTCAGATGGGGCTTTCAAGGATTTCTCTTATCTAACCCACCATCTGCTTGCACTCTCTTTAAAGGCGAGGGATTACTCTGCTGGCCTGAGGCTGATGGTGTTTCCACCTTCTCCTGCCCTGGAGCTACGAGGCTTTTGCTTCCCCTAGTAACCTGATCCAGCTTTGGAGCAAAAACCCCGGTGAGACTGAGTCTGGCTTTGGGGATGTCTCCATGTCCCTTGCTGCCGTCCCACCGCTTTGGCTTGAGAAGCCGGTCCTGAAGCTGTCCTCCAGCCCTTGGTGGCTGCTGTGCTGAGCTGGGTGGTCACAGTGACCTTGTAACCTGTGAGCCTGTAAACAGGGATGATGCTATTTAAATGCTGAATAGTGTTAATGGTTAATAACAGCATTGCTCTGCTCTTTGCTTAGAAATTACTTGACGGTCTCTAAGGAGTACAAGTGGATGCAAATGCTTTGGGGCTGGTCTGCAATGGAAATGCCAGCATCCTTAATAATTAATTTGCATTGAAATCATCATTAAATTGTCACATGGGGATAATAACGTGTATCAGGGGAAGCAAAGGGCTGGTTAGAAAAAAGACCTGTACAAGATCAGACAGTAAGAAAGCTGGGCTTGAAACCCTGGTGTCCTGATTTTCAGGTCTAGCCCTTTCCAGCAAAGCCACCTGCATCGGTGACACTAAGAGGCTGCGTTTCTGCTCATCTAGATAAATACTTTGAATTCTTATGGGTCAGCAGCCGTTTCTCGRTGTCCTCAGGATTCAGACAGAGCTGTGTTTGGGGTAGTGGTGTTTTTCCTCTTGAAATGTGTTTGCTGTGGATATGTCTTCTTCACCCGTGCAGTGCCCTTTCAAGATTGCAAGGAGTACGCTTGGGAATAAATGCTGAAATGATGTGGGGAGAGAGCTGCACTGGGAAAGTGATCTCCCCTCTTTGCCTTGGCAATGCCATCCTGCTGTGCATACTGCTGGCATGGAAAGGCATGGAGCTGGCTGGAGAGCAGGGGCCAGCTCTGGGGCGGAGGTGGTTGAGTTACATCAAGGCAGAGGGGAACTGAAAGCATGACCAGGCTCCAAAGCACCTATAAACGCCATAAATAACGTAACAGAGAGCAATCTAGATACTCTTAAAAGCTAAAATTCTCGCATAATGACCTGGCTCCAAGAGCTCAAGACTTTGCAAAGCAACATACTGGTGACAATACGTGGACAGCCGGTTACTTTGGTGAACTAGAAAATCAGTTTTTCACCCCATTCTGCCTCTGAGACCCAGAGCAAATGCATCAAGAATTTCTCAACATAAAAATTTAGATAGTATATACTGATTAGGATTTAAAGAGGCTCATGGTGGTAGCATCCCTTGTTGCATCAGATCTGGAGCTAAAGATTCTTGCACTGAGTGGTCTCTGGAGYGTGTGATTTTTCTTCAGGTTGTTTGTATTGCTGGAAAATCAGGCTGAAAATCGAAGCAGAGCCTCTGGTCTTGCACCCAGACCCTTTGGCAGAGCCTTGTGAAACAGGACTCGCTGCAAGCCTTGAAGATACAGGAACTAGCTGGGGGTTTGGCTTCCCCCATGGAGCACCAGCCGCCTTCTGAGAAGGTCTGTGGTCCTTTCCCAGACTAAACCTGGCCCTACTTCCTCCTCTTGCTCTCCTGGATGGATTTAGCCTCCCGGCCCCTCCTCAAGGAAAACATGCTTGGGAAAGATTTCTACATGTATAAATAGGTCCATAAAAATAAGGATGTTCCTGCATCCTAGGTAAGTCATGCCATTGCAAGGCAGGTGCCAGATGGGAGCTGAATGCTCACATGGCCTTGAAGATCTGGATCTGGAGGATTTGTACAAGGTCAGGCCAAGAAATTCAGAGCAGAAAACTCAGCTCTGATCTCTGAGGTTTGAAGCCGGGCTGTGCTCTTTTCCTCTCTGTCCTACAAGCGTGAGCCTTTCTCTATAGGAGTGAAGTGGTTTGCCCTGCACCATGTTTTCCAAGATACTGGTGGGTTTGGTGTTATCCAAGCGAGGTTGATTTTCTCTCCATTTTCTCCTAGGTAAGGCACTGCACTTTCCCCATTTGCAGCCACGTGATGGAGAAGTAATTCAGGTGCTGGGTTTGAGGTCTGCGCTCTTGGGACATGCTGTTTCAGCTTTCTTCAGAGCAGAGATTTGGGTGCTTTCAGATTGCTTTCACCCAGCTCCACACAAGGTAAAAAATCAGTAGGTAAGTGTTGCAACCCTCCTTCATGGAGTTTAAATGCTGAAACGAGGGAATGTCTTGCTACTAACTACAAGACGCTTGTAAAAGGCATCAGTATGCATTGCATGARGTCAATGGCAAACGGCTGATGACGAAGGCACAGGAGCGTGCAGAAAGGGAGATTTCCTTCACTTGAAAATACAATGATACTTTTCAAAATAACATTTTGCACATCTCTATCACCTTTTGCATCTGTCCCTCCTCCCCTGGGTAGGGTCGGCGTGTTGGGAAACATCATGGTGCCTTGGTTTGCCGCCATGCTGCGGACCACCTCCCAGGATGCTGGTCCCAGCAGCCTCTCCAGATCTCCAGGTCTTGAGACATAGCCAGTGTTTGGGCTGTGTAGTTTTGGCCCCCTGGAGACCCAGTGGGATGAAGAGGTCACCAGAGCTGCCTGGGGGAATCATCTTAGGGAACTGTGTGACCGTGCCCTGGGTGACAACACAGTGGTTCAAAAGGTATTTCTGTGAAATCACATATTTCTGCTGAAGACATACAGTATTTTACCATTTAATTGGTATCTTAAAGCAACAGGATGGGCTGAATATGGCAGCCAAGCAGCAAAGTCAAGGAAAGGGGTCTGGCCACGTCTTGAATTTTCACAGCACCCCAAGGAACTTATAGTGCTTTGTAGAATGACCACCCCAAACCTGATCATGCTGAGTACCTCCAGAACTCAGAGGTGAGACAACAGGAGGTGAAGGAAAGCCTCATGGTCTCAAGTGAGGGCAGGACATAAAAAGCAATGTGATCTGAGACACATTGTACAGTGATTTTCATTTTGATTTCATGGTCGTACTATTTATCGCAGGTCCATAATGAAGCTAATAAAGGTTAATGTATGGTGCAATATATACCGCAGATCTTTATTGTGGAGTCATGAGCTCATGGATAGGTCTGACTGGGTAGTTTCAAATCCTGGCTCAAAGCATTCCTGTTGAGGTCTAATATAAAAAGTGTTATCAATTTAGTGAGATTTTAGGTTGGTCTGTGGCAGCTCTGATCTCTGGGTTGCTGATCCTGCCCTCTAATTCAAGTTGCCCTGGTGTAAATCTGGAATGACTGGCTTGGTTTCCCGACGGTGCAAGTTTTGGAAGTGTCATTGAAGTCAGTGACGCAGCTCTGCAGAGAAAGAAAATTCGCGTTCCTGATTGACTCGAGAGGACTTAGGCTGCTTTAGCCATCTGAAAATCTGGTTTAGTGAGATTGCTTTGCGTCAACGCTGGCATGCTGAAACCAGAATCTGGCCAGGTCAGAAATCAGAGCATCCGAGGGCTGCTGAAGCAGGGATGGTCTTTATTTTGTGGGTCCCTATTTTGAAGATGGGGAGTTGTTCTTTTAATGTCACTTTTGCACATCAACAGGTTGTTGGCATGAGGTAGCTGCACTCGAAGCCGGACTGGGCTGTGCTGCACTGGTGGCTGTGGGATTTAGGATCTGGGAGGTTACTTTATATGACTGTATATATATATATTATATGACCATAAATGTGTCATTATTTGATTCACATGTACTAATTCAGTAGATAGAAGTGAATTTAAAGCACTTTATTTGAAGGAGTACAGTAATTATTAGACATTAAAACTCATTTTTGGGCCCTGTGCAGTTTATGTGGGTCTTAAACGTTGTCAGGGTAAATAATAAATTAAATGCTTAGATCTGAAGGGGAAGAGGCATGTAATTAACTTGAACATTGCCAAAAAAAAAAAAAAGAATCAGCTGTATGGTATTTTATACAGCAGACCATTTACAAGATAACTTCCGGGTAAGTTTCTTTGGGTTTTCCCGACATACATGGATTTGTTTTCCTTTGAAAAGTAACAAAAATACAAACTACTTTTAAAACTGAGTATTTGGTGATCTAAATACAATCTTACACTCTGATTTGAAACATGATTTTAATTCTCATCACTGAGAACAGACAGATTTTTTGACAAGCCTTTTCTGAAATAATATTCAAATGCTCCTTTGCCATTGAAGGAATAAAGTGGAGGACCAGAATCARTATTTTTGCTGTGGCAGAGAATGGGTTAAACCAGTGCTAAAACTGCTGCACTTCGATAGTATCCTTCTGGGGATATTTGCATTAATTGACTAGTAGAGTAAAATGGATCCTTGGCTACAACAAATAAAGCTTGGTGTCTGTGATAGCATTTCTCCCCTTGCTTCACAGTGTGGCATCAGGGACAGCTAGAGGAGGTGATGTCGGAGCTCCCATGCTCTCAGCCTCGCTTGGTATGGTGAAATGAAGACCACGATAACACCTGATCTGGGTTAGATCAAAGCTTTGTTTACTCCTTTTCCCTCCAGCATAGCCATTAGTACATGTTTGAGGAAGAGCACAGCGAGGAACAGAGGAAATTATGAATTCAAAAGAAGGAGACTTGTACAAGTAGAGCACAGTGGATAAAGAGGAAGAGAAGAGCACCATTTGGTGGTGGTTCATGTCAAAACAGTCAGAGGGAGAAAAATTATCAGTAATGTTCCTTATGATTTGGAATTGGGTCCAATCTTATTTAATATTTCCATTAACGGCCTTAGCAGAAAAAGCCTGAATGTGGTGATGACATTTTGTGTCGGTGCAATGCTGGGGAGACATCACCAACAGAAAGAAGCATTAGGATGTCATGCTGGAAATGTATGAATTTTAGGCTAAGTAATAGAAACAGAATTAAATTAATGGTTGAAAGAGCAAAGTTGCACCCCAAAGACTAAACCAAATTCTTTGACTATGCTGGTGACTATAACCAGGTCCTGACATAGCAGAAGAAAGGGGTGGGATGGTTTTGAGGCTTTGGTGTGATGCAACCATGAAAAATGTCTGGGCTGTAGGAAGCAAGTGATGGAGAAGATCACACCTTAAATGCTTTGTGTTACTCATCTGAGAATCAGAGTGGAACAGGAACAGAGGAAAGAAAGCAAAAACCAGAGAGAGATATGAAGCATCGAAGCTAAAGGACAACGCTGGTCCAAGAACAAATGAGCTGTGGATGAATTTGGGCTGAAAATCAGGAGGTTTCTCATTGTCACAGGAGAGAACAGTTGCAAGAGCTCCCCAATGGGGTCAGCAGGGACTCAAGGACATGCTTCCAGTCCCGTCTTCTTAGGAAAGCCTCCATGTGAGTGAAGGACATCTGCATCCCATGGGTGGTTGTAAACGGCAGCAGCAAAACTTCCAGTTTGTGAGATACTTGTGCTGCGGAGCGAGCTCTCCTCTGTGTGTGTGTGCAAACAGCCAGGCAGTGAGAAGAAATGGGAGACAGGTGAGCGGTGTTCAACAGCAATGAGGCATCGGGTGGCAACCTCCACACCCAGCAAATGGCTGTAATAACAACTCTCCGCAGTGCCTCGGAGCTCTTCRTGAAGGGCAACAAACTCCACCGAGCGCTAACTTCTGCAAGGGGGACATGGAAGGAGCCGGCCCAGGGTAGGATCCCAGTGTCCTCGTTCCTGTTGCTACACTGGTGGTTTTGATTTAATAGCAATTTCCCCCAGCATCAGAAAACCATCAGCCATGGGGAGAGCTGGGTGACAGAAGATGGGTTGGGCCATCACAGTGCATCTCCCTGGGAGATGAGTCAACTTTAGTCCCCCAGCAAAAATGAAGGGAGAGAGGGGAGAGGTGAAACTCTCATCTGAACAAGCACCGTCTCTAAAACGGATGCCAGAGTTTTCCCCAGCTCCTCTCTCGGCCCGGGGGGAGGTTTGGCTACACCTTCTCAGACATCCCCCTCGGCAGGGTCTGTGGGGAGTGAAGCTCCACTGACTGCCGCCGACGGACCTCGCGCTCTGCCCAGTCCTCCTCCGGCTCAAAGCCTTTGAAGATGGCGAGTCTCTCCGAGAAGGTTTTGGCTTGCGGGAAGAGGATGTAGTTGTAGATGATGGAGGCTGCTGCTGCCCCAACCAGGGGGCCCACCCAGAAGACCTGGGGGAAACGGAAAGAGAAGAATCGGGTGAGCAAAAACCAGCCTGAATTTGGAGGATGGAGAGGAACCAGGGTCTCTGAAGAGCATTGCAGGGTGCTTGTGTTCCTTCCTACCCTGTGTGCATTGGGAGCAAAATGCAGAAGCCAGTTCTGCTTTGGCCATCACTGTTGACCTGAACTCCCATCCATTTTTGTTGTGCCTGAATATACCTAACCATCCTCTTCTGTCTTTCCTCTTCTGTTGAGAGCTGCGTGATCTTCATTAATGATAGGCCCATCATGAGCATGCTTAATGATTTGGGTTGCTCTGGAGAAGTGTCTTCCTACCCATTTACACATTGCTATAGAGAGGAGGAGGCTACCAGCTTGGGCTGGACACCTCTGAGCACATCAACCTGAACCACCACAGCTCTGGCTCCTAACGTACCCTTTGCAGATGGAAATGCCTGTGAGTGTTCCCAAAGGAGCTGGTGGAAAATGTGTGCCCAGAACCAGCTGGAACCAGGAAAGGTCCCCTGGACTGGCGAGAAAAGCTCCCCTCTCCATTGGTTTTGCTTCTTTTGCTACGTCACGGTCAACAAATCACACACCCTCTTCCTGTTGCAATGCACCCTGCTTAGATAAGCCAATTAAGCACCCAGAAGCCCCACCTCTTTTTGCTAATGTCTACATCTCTCCTCCAGCTGGGAGCTGGCATGGAAATGCCAGGAATCTGGCTGGCTCTGTGGGTTTCTAGGAATACTGGTAATCTGGGGGCTCACCCCCCCAACACAACACATAGAACTGACTTCTTACCCAGTGGTCACTGAAGTCTCCGACTATCACAGCAGGGGCGAAAGATCTGGCTGGATTCATGGAGCAGCCGGTGTAACGGATCTGCCGAGAAACACCACACATTGTTAGCATTAAGCCCTTTTAGCACATTTTTAAAAATCCTGGTGTGTTATTAGCATGATTCATTCACTGAGCTGATGTTTCACCCTCCAGCATGCCTGTACCAGGAAAAGGGATGCTAGCAGCTTCCAGCACCTGAGTCAACATGGGTGAGTTGTCTGTATTTGCACATCTTCTGTGCAAGCACACGTGTCCTGTGCGTGGTGCAACTCAGCTGCAGGCTGGGTGACGTGCCCTGCAGCGTGACCAGGACTGTGGCGACAAGGTCCTGCTGTGCCTATTCCTGGAGCAAATTGCTGCTCCTTGCCACTGAGGATAGGAGAAGAATAGTCCCATAGACACATGGGCTTGCAGATCATTAAGGATGGAAACATCGCTGTTTTAATGCATGCACTGAGAAGCTGGGAGTGTTGGGGGCTGCTTTGGTCTGTCATCCAGGAGAGATTTCCCTGGGTGTCCATCCCAAATACTTTCCAGTCTTATCATGGTCTTGAGTGCTTCAGCTGCTGACACATTCACTCCAGGATAGAAGACCTCACTGATCCCTGGGAGCTCCCTGCGGGACTCAAGGAGCAGCAGAGCCCAGCAGGTTAAGTTTCTTCATGCCCAATAAAAGCCGAGCTCAGGCTATGGTTCTGTTATGGCTTTGGTTGAATTTTTCTCTTCTCCCCGCTGGAAAGCCATGGGCACCACATCAGTTACAAAACCCCTGACCACCCCGGAGCATGCAGCCAAGCAGGCTTTTGGCACAAAGGCAAAGACAACCTAAAAAGCGCTGTATTTTAGCCCATTCTACCCACCCCAAGGAGATGCCCCACAGCAACAGAAAGGCCGATGGACAGGGCAGGAGAGCCCAGGTTGTCCTCCCGGCGTTCGTCGGTAGAAGCGAAGATGCACAGGACCAGCTGGAAGGTGAGGAAGAGCTCTACGGTCACCGCCTGCCCTGTCGTTGTCTCGTTGTGCAGCTGGAAGGGGAGAAAAAATGTGTCTCAGGGATGGGGAAGTTTGGGGACTAGGTTGGAAACGTGCAGGGGGAAACCCAAATCAAGGAGAACCAAAAAGGACATAGGAAATAGGTGAGATTTTTGGCACCAATATGAAGAAGAGGAAAAATTTCCCAGGTAAAAGGAAAAGTGGGTCAATGGGTAACATTTGATTGACATGGCAGGAAATGTTTTAGTTGCATTTCTTTGGGTATTTTTTTCCACTCTTCTTTTCCCCCCTAGGGATTTTTTTTTCTTTTCCTCATACTTAAAATGCAAAATGCCTTTTGGAAAAGTTTACAAATTGCATTTTGAAAATGTCAAAAAGAAATATTTTGGCATTAAAAAAAAAATTCCCTTTCCCCTTCCCACACTTTTTGGACTGAAAGAATTTGTCAGATTTGATCTGAGGCTGTGCCTGGTTGCACCCCCTCTCCTCCAACTCTGCTTTCTGACACTTTATTACTTCTTGGTGGTTTTTCATCCAGATCTGGATGGATCTGGCAGTGCTGCCAGCCCGATCTGCAGCTGGCAGTCCCGCTTGCCTGCGGTCTCCCATCGCTGTTGCTTCCCTCAGCCCGTCCTGGCACATCCCTGCCCTTTCTTTCCCCGTGTCAATCCTTCTTTGGACACCGTGCATCCTCCCAAATGCTGATCCCGAGATCACTTAGCTCGGTGACGCCATGAAGGCAGCAATTGCCCTCCTGACCAAGACCCAGAATCAGATCTTGCTTGCTCTCCTCTCCCCGATATTCCCCCCCTTTTTTTTTCAGGGTAATTTGTGCAGGCAGCTACAAGATGAACAGCCCACGGGGGAAAAAAATCAAAATCCCTATTCCCTTTTTTAGGTGGTTTAAGCTGTAAAACAACAGAGCTGGGCATTTTGAAAGTCTCTCTTAAAACTCCTGCTTGCTTTGTTAGGTTTATTAAACCTCAGCTATTATCAGTCTAAATAGTCTTGTTCAGATTAACACGCGGTCCCTTTTTCAACCCTCTTAATCTCTTTGGCAGCAAAGCTGGGTCCTGGCAGTGCCTCCCTGCTGCAAGAAAGGGGATTTCTGTGTGCCGCTTCCTAAAACACGCCTCCTCCCTCGCCGCTCGGCTTGCTTTTGGGTGATGCTTGTCCTGGCATGGGCGTCTCTACAGGAGATACGGCTGCCCGTATCCATCTGAAGAGAAGTGGTGGGGCGTGGAGAAAAGAGAGGGGATAGTGAACCCCGTGACTTTTTAATTTTTTTTCCCTCTCTTTATTATGTGCTGGGTGGGGAAGGGGATGTTGGAGGTTGGTATACCATTGGGGAGTCCCCTCGCGGCTTCCTAAGGTTCCCCAGTTTTCTTTTTTCCCTGCACATCTAAAACCAGACTGGGATCTTTGCGATGCTTCTGGCACTGCGCAGTGGCACTGCCCAGGCACCCGTGTGTGTTGGGCATTGGGATGAACCAGCTGGATCTGGTGTGGCCATCCCTTCACAATGGGAAGCAACTTAACGAGCAGTGCTATCTAATAAAAAGCTGGGATTTAGACCCAACCTCTCCGCCCCTACCCTGGTGCAATATCCCCATTGCTGGGAATCTGGCACAGCAGCCTGTAAATAGTGGCATGGCGTAACACAGAGGGGAGAAAAGGCTGCCCATACCCACACCAAGACTGGAAAGCGGGACAAGGTTGGGGCAAGAGGAATGGAGAGGTGATGCTTTTGGTTGTGTCCTTCCCTAAACACCTGGGTCTCCTCCAAATCCAGCTCCTCCACAATACAGCCCTGGATAAAACTGAGATGATGGTGGCTTTGTCTTCTAAGGGAGGTGTCTACGTGGCCAGCTGGATCATACCTCTGGTTTTAGTCCTATTTTTAGGAGGCAGCCTGGAATCCTGCCTTCATCCCTGCTCCTGGAAGGACCCTTGGTGTAGCAAGCTCATGGTGCTGGGCTGCAGCAACACTAAATAAAGGGGGGTCTTTGCTGGCCATAAAACCCTTCTTCACATCCCTCAGCCTTCCCAAAAACCCTGCCCAATCTTTTCCACTCCCTTCCAAGCCTATCCACGGGCTGAAGTCTTACCTTGTTGATGGCTAAGCCTTCCCGGGAGTCTGCAGGGGTGATTTCATGTAAGATGGCAGCCCCCACGACAGCCCCCAGGAGCTGGGCCACCACGTAGAAGACCGCGCGGAGGAAGGAGACTTGGGAGCCGATGAGGCAAGCCACCGTCACTGCCGGGTTGATGTGGGCTCCACTGATGTGCCCCAGGGCTTGGACCAGCGTGCTGATGGCCAAGCCAAAAGCCAGCGCGATTTGAAGGATGCTCGGGGAGGAAGCTGAGGGCCAGTTCAGAGCAGAGCCCAGGCCAAAGAGGATGAAGACCAAAGTTGCTAGAAATTCTGCAAAGACAGCCCGGGTGAAGGCTACGGATCGCAGTTCCCACATCATGGAGTGGCGGCTGCCGGAGGCTGCAAGGACTGACCCTGCCCGTGGTGTCTTCAGGCAATTGCTACCGCAGCTGCTGTGTCCATAGAGGATGACAGGGGGACAACATATATATATATGGATGTGGGGGGGCCGAAGGATCACCTGCTGAAGGAGGTGGGATTGTGGTCCTAGGAAACCTGATGCTTTTTTTCATTTGTGTTCCAGCTGAGGGAACATCAGACCCTGCCCCCTCTATTAAAGCCGGGGAATGCAGCGTTCGCCACCCTTGGGAGGTCATAAATCAGCCTCGAGCAATACCATGAAACTCTGTTCCCTTTCTCCTGTGCTTTCTTACTAGGGGTCCTATCCCCAGAGGTGCTTGTTGCTCTGCTCTTCTCCAAGCTCTACCACCTGCAGCATGGAGAGGACAGCAAGCAAGGGGGGTTCTGCAGAGCTAGAGATGGAGCTGAGGTGGGGTTGTGTTGAAAAACAGGATGTGATTAAATAACCAGGCAAAACTGGATGCAAAAGAGTCTCTCAGAAGCACAAAACTCCAAGTGACTTACTATGACTCGATTCCTCAGAGTACTAGAATTTTACAGCCTGGGCACAGATTTCCTACCCAGAAAAATGGGAACCAGCCCCAAGAAATGGCTGTCAGGAAAGAAATTCTAGTGTGAAAAAATGACACGCACAGCTGGAGTACCGGCTGTGCTCTAATTATGGGGATTTTGGCCAACTCAGCTCTTCAGAAATGTCTTTTTACTTCTTGGTGTTAATCCCCAAAAGAGGAATGATATTTTCTTCTCTGGAGCATGGTTCTTCACATCAAACCATTCACTAATTGCCCAACAAGTCCATTTTCCTTTTTCTTCCATTGCTCAGGGCACATTTGCCCATTCCTGGGTGATGTCTGTAAAGACTTTTGCTCCCTATGTCATTGGGGTTGGTGGGTTTGCTGGAAAGCTAGCACTTGTTTCTTTTTTTCCCCTTGTTAGCAGACTCTGTAGTTATTCTAAAGTACAGCGAGCTGGGAGGAGCACTCCCCCAGGGTAGAGCTGGAGTTGAAAGGACCATTTTATCTCAGAGGGACGCAGAGCACCAGAACTGGGAGTCCTTTTTTTTGGCTCTGAAAAAGGCTGCTGCTGTATGATAAACCAAATATTTTTCCTTTCCAGATGAACCGTGCAAGTGCTACCAAGCTGATGTGAAAGGTTGACTCAAAATATTCCATATTGCTCAAATTATGTCACAGAATCATAGAATATCTCAATTTGGAAGGGACCCATAAGGACATGTGAAGGCCTGTTCTTTCCTCCACAAAAGGTGGGTAACAATACTTGTCAGTTGGACTAGATGATCGTTGTAGGTCCCTTCCAACTGAACTATTCTGCTTCTATTCTATTCTATTCTATTCTATTCTATTCTATTCTATTCTTGTCCTCTCTTAAAAAAGACGCTTATGGGGACATTGCTCTTAACAAGGGAGAGATTGTGGAGAGAACAAGTCCAGTCTGTGGGTGAGTCTGCAGCCTGGAAGACTCGTATTCAACTTTTTCCTTTGAAAATCCTTCTCTTTGACTTCCTCGGGGACTTTGGCCCATCATGGCATTGCTCTAGCCTCTGGTTTTCCAACAATGAAGCCAGTCTCACAAATAGGTTATGAGGCTAAATAAATTTGGGTGCTGATAAGCCATGAAACATGGTCACATCCAGTCTGTAGGCTCTTGCTCCTGCCTACCTGGTACAGATTTGTAAACTTAGCATTATACAAGAACTAGTTATGTCAGGGACTGATTATGAATGCAGGCTGTTATTAGTGCAGGGAATGACAGAGAACAAATATGGGCAATTAACTGGAGTTGATACCCTATGTGACTAATAGTTATTCATGGAGAGCAAGTTGTGATGTATTCATGCTTAATGAAGACTAATTAAAAGGAAAGAGAAGTAAGCAGGATTAGCTCTGAGCAACTTAAAAATCTAACACAGCCTCATGGTCCTCGCTTCTATCTGGCAATGCGCAAGTTCATTGCCGCTCTTGTTTATGCCGCGTTTTGAGATGTTTGTGCTATGGATGGTGGGTTACTGCTACATACCATGATGAAAGGATTGGTGTTGAGTCGTAAGCCATCTTGCTGAAAGGGAGCTCTGCTATTGTGGTCTTTGCTGCGGGGCTGAGCAAACTATTGCTGTGAGATTCTGTTTTCCAGCAAGAATAATAACACATCCCAGCTTTCACCCAGAGACCTCTAGCACTGCGGTGACTGTAATCCTTCTGGTTTTACAGAGAGGGGGTCCATGGCTCGAAGCCAGACACTGCCGTTGCTAATGCCAGGCAGTGAGTCAATGGCAGAGCCAAGGTTTCCTGCCTTGCCACAGCCACCCRTCCTGCCATATGCCCGGGAAACGGAGAAACGGTAGACCAAGCAAGCTGAAGAGCTTGGTACTGGGTTGCTGAAGCTCTGCTTGTGTCTCTGTGTTCCTGGAGCCTCTGGTGTTGACGGTAATGTGGCTTTATGCCTTACACCAAGTGTGCTGCAGCTTTGGGAGCGATAAAGAGCATTGCAGCCCTGTAGCAAAGCCGTCTGAGATGGGAAAGTGCATTATTTTACCTTTTAATCCACAGCCCTTGGAGTGTAACGGCATTATCAGCCCTCCCCTGGGATCAAATGTAAATGCTCATTAAAACTGTGTTGGCGTCTGCGGAGGGTTGATACACCATGCTTCCTCCCGATGGCAGAAAATGGCCTAGTAATGTGTTTTTGAAGAACATTCTGCAAGCAAGGGAAGTGTGCTTGCACAACAACTTGCTTCTTGAGTGACTTAGATGGCTCAGATATCTTTGCTTCCCTGGCTTTCAGGAAAGTATAAACATCTTTAAGGTATCTCCATTCCATCTAAAATACCTCCGAGCCACAGAGAATAAAAGATTTATTGCATAAACAACAGTGAGTTTTCCTGCTTGGATCCGATCTGTTGCAAGAGGTGTGTGTGTGTGCTGCCCAGACCTCGCTGGAAGCTCCGTTTTTTGCTCTTTTCTGTGAATAGAGAGCGCCTGCAGACAACTCCCCCTCCTCTCCGACAGCTGAACGGACAACCCACACCCATGCTTCACATGGCAGCAAATGCCCTTTTTATTAGACACCGGAGAATCCACAGGAGGACTAAGCCTTGGGAGAAAACTTTATACAAAACCAGCTATTACTGGTTCTGTTGTTTGTTGAAATAGATGTTTCCTTTCCAAGAAAGGAGGTGTAAAACTGAAAATGCTACCTCTAAGAGTTCTTTAGGGGAAGCTTTAAAAGAAGCCAAAGGATAAGAAGGAAAAAAATCTTAATTCTAGTATTGTGACTGATCTTCTTGTTTCTCAGTTGAGGTTTTCTGCTTGCTGCCTGGATAAATGGATGTGCCGGTGCATTTGGCCCCATCCATGGCCCCCAGCGGAGCGCAGGGAATGGCAGCCATGGGCTGCCAGGACACTCGGGGAAGCGGAGCAGATGGGGATGAGGGTATGGACATGTTTGCGTTGGGATCAGCGGGGCAGAAACACCTCAGCTAGCTTTTCACCTGGGAATCAGAGCACCTGCAGCATTAGTTTGGCTCCAGGAACATTTCCACCCTGAATGTCCTGACCCTCGTGGGCATTACCCAGACAGGTGGGTCTGTGGGTATGGGTCCCGCTGCCAGGGAAAGGACCAAACACAGGTCCCTTGCCTTCCTCTAGGCTGAGGTTGTTAACCATTAGGCTCCTACTGCCCATTGCAGGATGGGGCATACAGAGTTGCCTGCTCACAGTGAGCTGCAAAGCATCGAGGGAGTGGATTAAGACCCCTTTTAGCTCTAGGCTGTTTCATGATGGGACACAGCAGCACAGCTCTTGCTGCAATGCAAACCGAGGCATGTTTTTAATTGCATTTCATAAATGTACCAGGAAAGTCTTACCTTTCTTCCACTCCTGGTTGGAGAACAGACAGAGCAGAAGATAATGTCTGTATTCCCCAAAGCGAGGTGACCAACAGGAAAAATTATATTCTCCCATTGTCATATTACATCAAAAGGATGTTCACCCAGAGGAGCAAAATGGAAAAAAATCAACACCTTTTCCAGCATTTTAGGCCAAATCCTAAATCCCTATTCATGCAAAACTTCTGCTGGCTCTTGCAGTGTTTATTGTTCTTGTTTTAATTGAAGCAGAAGGATTAATGCAGCCCTGATTTCTTTCACTGACTTCAATGAATTGAGCTTGAGCGTGGGCCAGGAACTGGGCCTGGTGTTAGGAGAAGGCTTCATTTTATTTTTTTATCCCATCTCAAGGACTTGCAAGTTCAGTCCTGAATGTTTGCCTAGGGTCTTAGTCAAGGTAGACAGTGAGACTCTGGTGTTGGTGGAGCTGGGCTATGGATCATGTCAGAATCAGTACACATTTCTGGTGGCCGTATAAAACCCTGACATCCGTGAAGACCAGGAAGCCTTCCACCCCAGCATGATCTGGTCTTTGTACAGCACCTAGGCAAGGATTTAATTCTTTCCTCCTGTGATTTGCAGGAAAATACAATTTTTCTTTTGCTAACAATATGTTAATGAGACCCAGAATGTCCAGAACCAGGGAAAGGGAGAAACCGTGGTTTCTGCCTCTGCAGGGAGACTTAATAGACAAGATATGGCCAATCCCAACATACTACCAGCTCAGAGACAGGGCTGAGTTAGGTGATGGCCTCCCTTTAATGATGCCTTAAGGGGGGAAGAAAGGAGAGCATTATTCCCTTGTTTGAGTGCTGAAGTTCAAGGCCAGGGCATGGCATATTTTGCATAAACATTTATAGGAAAATAATCAATGCTTTTTCCCTTGAATCCATGAAACAAAGCCAGACACCAGGATATCCATATAGCCAGCAGATTTTGAAGTGAGATAGACCCCGTAGCCTTACCAGATCTTGTAAGCTCTTTGCTACTTACCCAGGCATGAATATTACATTAGTTAAAATCAATCAGATTGCAACATCATCCTCAGGTGACAGAGCTGAGCAGGAAATCTCAGCTTCACCCTTCACTGGATACCCAGTGTTATGTTTGCAAAACAAATCACATCTAATGAGCCAAACTCCCAGCGGGTGTAAACTGGGGACGTGGCTTTGACATCAGTGCAGTGACATTGACTGAGAGCATCCAGTGTCTGGCCTTTTCACTATTTTCCTCATTTTTATGTAAATCGGAAGTAATCAAGCTGAAGTCCATGAAGGAGAAGTGAATGAGCTCAATTCAGATGTCTTTCTCTAGGTAATTCTCCTTGATTTAAAAAAAAAAATTGATCCTGCCGGTGGCTCTAGAAGCAATGTTCCCTGTCCCCTCCTGTCCTGTCTTCTGCAGCCCCGTGGATCTGAGATGCTTGTCGCCGTAAGGGATTGCAGACCGAGGGCGGTTGCAATATGTGTGTTATTTCACCATCAATGCTGTGGGTACCAATTTGTCTATTGACCGCTCACCTGTGCTGCGGGACTTTTTTGGCTCCTATCTCTTGATCTTTGCTGGGAGGGAAGTGGGAGTGTGCCTGGCAACTTTACCTTCGAGAAGAGGCTGTTATCTCAGCATCTTTCCTGGGGAGCTGCTGGTGCGTGTGGTGAGGAGGTACGTGAACAGTGCATGGATGAAAGTAGGGTATTGTGAAAATCCCTCTAACAGGCAGCTGGGATTGATGGAGAAAGAAAAAGGTGCTTGGCTTCTGAAAACAGCATCTTTCATCTGAGACCAAGGTCAGTGCCATGGTCCTTATTGTACAGCCAGATAAGGGGAGTAGTCAAGAAACTTTGTTGTCCATAGGGGGAAAAGAAGGAGATCACTTTCAGGCTCCAGTGGCAGCAATCACAGAGAGAAAGCCAGACGAGCTGTCAGATTACATTAAATCCCTCCCAGCCATTAAACCGAACAGTCATTTCAAAATCGACTATTGAGTATGAAGCTGCTTCTGCCTCTGCTTTGGTGGAGCACAGAGCTGAGATCTGGGTATGGAGCCAGGCTCTGGCAGCCCTGGGAAACTGGTGGCTGCAACTGCTCAGAGGCGTCTTCAACTCAGCACGACCCTAAAAACGTGAAGCTCAGCACAYGCAATCTCACCAGCAGCCCAGAGCCGTTGTGTGGTCATGAAGTGACCCGTAAGCCTCAGAGTTACTGAACGCTCCCAGCCACGGCGGGAGTCCTCCTCCCTGCGATTTCCAGTGCTTGGTGCCCAAAGGCCTGTGGAGGCAGAACCAGTTGAATGATTAAGAAAAGGTTGGGTTCCCACCCTAGATGGGCTCCAGAGAAAAGTAGCGCAGCAGGTGAACAGGATGGTTGGCCCAGAGCCGTGAGGGCAAGAATGGTTCTGTGGGAGAATGACTTAGTCCAAGGGCCATGGGCATCCACCAGCTTCCCTTTACCTGAAATTATCCTTACAGGGGCTTGGACRCTGGCTTGGAAACCATTACTCTGTTCTGGGACAGCATCAGGAACAAGGTTAGGGCCTTGGTATGAGTTCCCAGAAGGTCCTCTCCACCGAGCTGCTAGCTGAGAGCTGCTTTGGTGATGATCATTTTCATATCAAACAATACCTTTATGCTTTTTATGTTTTCCACATTGCTTCAGGAAGTTCCTCCCACCCCAGATGGAGATTTATGTTGAACCTGGGAAGGTGTGAAAAACAGGGAAAGGAGCAGAACAGTTCGATAGATTGGATACCACCCATGAAAAGACCTCAAGAGCCTTCACAGTTGGCCATTGCCCCTTTCCACCATGCTGGATTCTGCAGAGGTCTCCTTTGGTCTGTGTGATCAACATACACTGGGAAAGGGCTAGTACAGACTCCAAAACTGCTCCTAAAACTTATATTTCTACATAAGGCATGTAGATAGGAGAAGATGCAACCTATTTCTTTAAAAATTTAAATGGTTTCTTCCCTCCTCCTATCCTTTTTTATCTCTCTGCCTGTCTATCACCTTTCATCCTCTTTTCCCCCATGTGCCTCTTTCTCTGTTTTATGGCACTACCCAGACACCAACTTCCATGCCAAGGCTGCAACAGCAAGAGAACCACAAAGTTGGTTTCATAAAGCCTCTGGCTCTTTTCCACTTCTGAGAATAAAGGTTCAGTGTGGGATATTTTTGTTTGTGGTTAGTTACTTGATTTCTGTGTGGGTTTTTGGGCATGGCACCGGGATTGGGTTGTCAGCAGCGTGAATTGCCATCCTTCTTTGGTAGAAAGACTTTTTGAGGACTTTATTTTTTTTTAAATCTGGGCTATTGCACTGATTTCCTTCTGCATTTATGCCTGTGTTGATGGGATCTGGCCCTGGGGTGTCAGTGCAATTTGCTTCACTTCCTTGAATTGTATAAAGTGGAGAGAGCATTGGCAGCTCCTCCGAGACCTTGCCAGCGAAGTCCAGCATGTGGAAAGCATTGCTTTCTCCTGGGTGGGGACTGAGCTTCCTGGGGAGCTCTGCATTTCTTTTTGCTGGTCCGATGGAGCTCGTAAATTTGCTGCAGTGTGAATCCAAGAGAGGCCAGGTCTTGCTGGGGTGGGGGACATTGTCATACACCAGAAACTGCGAAAATCCCACTCAAAGAGCACACACCAAGACTGCAAATCTTCTACCTTAGGTTACTGTGGAGCGTAGGAGCCCTGATCTCGGACAAGGACAGCCTGGTGCAAGACTGTACAGACCCAGATAGTGCATATCAGGTCACTCATGGTATAACAGTGGGAGAGAAATCTGCAGACAAATGGGCAAGTCTGAGGAAATGAAGTTACTTTCAGCGAGGCAGGCATCAATCTCCTGACCTAGCAAAGTCACGTGTGCAGGGATGTTACGGGAAAGATGTGTTTTAAGGAGGAAAGAGAGGAAGGAAGCGCCTTGCTGGGAACTCGAGCTGTGGAGGAGGAAACGCAAAGGTGTTTGCTCACTTGGGGACATAGGCAAGGAAGGCAGATGTCATGGCTTGGAGGACAGGGGACACATTACAAGCTATTCCTGGGACATCATAAGGCCAGATGGGAAACCCTCTCACTTCTAACTTTGAGCTTCCAGGGCAAAGACAGAGGATCCTCCCAGGATAGCACCAACAAACTTGGATTTTAGGCCAGTTTCAGTGCTGGAAGTTTGGGCTCTGAAATGCAGGAAAGCTCTTTCCCCCATCTCTTCTCCCTGCTGATTGCCTGGGTCCTGGGCATCAGGCTGCTGCGTCACCACAAGGCCACGCGTCACTCGTATGGGCTCATAAGAATTTTAAAAATTCCTGTGCACATCCCTGGATTGTATTATATAAAGTTCCTTCATAATAGTTTAAAGAAGAAACTGCACAGTGGCATGAAGGTGTCACTCCAAGCGTCACCCAAACCTGTTCTGTTCCCCCCACTCCCAGTGAGGCAAGTTTGCATACTTGTGCAATTCCTTTCATTTAACAGCATCAAATGCACATGATGGTGGTAAGAACATGTTCTTCTGGCAGCRATGAGTGAAATGCAATCCCAAGCAGCTGAACAATTTAATCCTGGGGAGTGCCTCATCTTTATATTTATCTATTTGTTTGGTTGGTGTATGCGCGTGTGTTATTGTTACTCTCTGACGTGGTTTGTAGGTATCACGGATTTTGCTTCCGTTTATTTTTTAACCTCACCACTGGGACCTGTTTCCTCTAATTCACCGAAATCACACACCACAGCTCTGGAGGCGTTTTAAAAAAATAGTGCAAAGTTTCTCAAAGCACCCAAATCCTGGCACTGTCTTAGCCCCATGGCATGGGCAAACAACTGCGAGCAACCAAGAAGCTTACTCAGATAATGGTCCCCAGCTGACTTGCATCTACTACCCACCACTGAGGTTTGACCCCTCTCTAATTAAAATGCCCTTCTGAGGGCTTAAATTAATTTTACCCAGCAGTTGGGGTGCCTGTGATCAGGTGTGACAGCTCAGCTGGGCACAGTTTGCAGGATTTTCTTCCAGGCAATGGAAAACTGATGGTATAAAGACGGTGATGGAGGGCTGGGTTTCTTTTTTTAGCTCAGGCACCAGTGTTGGCTATTAAGGCCTGAGCTAGAGACTGATGCTTACTGTAGAAGCCAGTGAGGAGAACACCCACCCCAAATAGCCTGGCTTGTCGAGCTCCTTATATTGCATATTAGGGGGAAGTTATCTCTGCTCTTCAGGAATAGCTTGGGAAGGAAGTCCTTCAGCTGAAGGACTCTGCACAACAGCAAGAAGGTATGAGCTGGCCAGGAAGGGAGATACTGGTTCTTGGGAGCAGGTTTCCACCTCTCATGGAGGTGAGGCTCTCGGGTGGCTCACTTGGGGCTGATAGGCACTGGGGAGCTCCCTGCCTACCCTGTGCCTGGGATGCTGGCAGGATGGGAGAGGAGGGTAGGGCTTTGCCCCTCAAGAATAAGGGCATTTTTATTTTTTTTTATCATTCCGCACCCCTCTTCATACATGCCCTGAGGTTCACAGCTTGCCTGTTAATCTCCCATCTAGGGATCAAGCCTGGTGGCAGGATTTAGCATTAATAATCCATGGATAATTCAGCAACCTGAAAGCCTAGGGTAAATTCCTGTTTTTTTAATGTTTTTTTTGAAGTCCATGGCAGAGCATTCACTGCCAGTGGGGGCTTTTCCCTCTTGGGGATGGGGGAAAGCATATTTACAGAGGGCTCCTGGGTGTGCCATCATGTATGTTGATGCAGCAGATCTCTTAATTATCCCATCAGGTTTTCTTTACCTTTCTTTGCTTTAATCCTTGTGAATCCCTTGTGGATTTGGCAGGGTGTGGCCTTGACAGAGTTTTTTTTTTTTTTTTTTCTTCCTGAGTATTGAAGGTATGTGTGTGCAGGCGAATGGCTGCCTCACATGGCCTGATGCTGAGCCGCACCAACAGTTGGTCAGGGAGCTGGATGAGGGATGTTGAACGGTTGTTGTGTGTGAGCATCACAATCTGGAATCTGGCTCTTGTGTGTGCTTATCCTTCTAATGCATCTGTGAGACTGGGRAAAGAGAAGATCTAGAGAAAATTACCTTCTTGGTAGGATTGTGGCACATTTAAGAGCTTCCAGCTCAAACAGGAAAGCAAGGAACCAGGTTTAGAGCAGCTTTTTTGTTGGAGAAGGATGGTCCCTGCAAGGGCTGAATGGCTCTGCTTTTCATTGCTATCAGCTGGGCAGAGTTGTCCTTGTCTTCTCCATGGCAGAGATGAGACTCATTTCAAGCCTTGMAGCCCATGGGCTCTCCCAGCTCATTTTCCTGGCTGGGGAAAGACATGATGGTTTCTAAGAGCCCCATGAAATCATTCCCTGTTGGTGTTGGATATTTTGGGGGGCTGGGCAGCGAGGGAAGACYGAGATACCCTCTGGGAGCTCAGGGGGTGGGAACGGGCCTTCTAGACAACAGGGTAGTGGGTGGGTTTGGTTTCCCTTCCTGCTGCTTTTTRTTTAGAGGGAGGCTATTGTGGCAGGCAATGCCATCTGCTTTTCTTTGAGGGTTTTTCCTCTTCCAGACCCAGTATTTTAGCTCTTTGGAGCATCTTCAGCCTGGGATAGAGCACATGGGGTCCTGCATTACCCCACCAAGGAACCTGGCTTGGCCAGGGACTGCAGCTGGGGTGAGTCCCTCTGGGGTTTGTTAAGAAAATGGGTGTCTCCTTTCTCACCACAGTGCCATGCATCACCTGGAGTTTCTGTTTCCAAGCCCTTGACCCCTTGGCTCATCCCATGCTTGAAGGGGATCAACAAGCCAAGCATGGTTTCCTTGTGCTTGGTTGGAGCAGTGAGAACCCCACCTGCTGGGTTGAGTTTCTCTCCCTCACTTGGGACCTGCCCAGTTTTTGCCTCTGCTCAACCTCGAGGAGAATGAAAGCCCTTGAGGAGCTTGTGGTTAACAGGCACTTAATTGATTCTGAATAATCCTGACAAGTTTTTGCAGTCCTTGTGGTAATTGCCTCTCTTTCCAATTGAATAGCTTGGGCTAGGTCTGTATGGATGCCAGCTGTACATTGCTTGGCTGCATTCTTTCATTTTCAGCTCATGCTTCCCTTTTAACCCTTCCATTGCCTGCTTCTTTGCAGAAGCTGCAAATGGAGGTGGTTTTTTCAACCTCCTTTCCTTGCAGACAGCCTGTTCTTCACCTTCTCTAGATCTGTGTTCAGGGAGCCTGCAATGTGGCAGGGTGTTTTTTTTTTCATGGCAGAGTAAACAGATAAGGTAATTTTTTTTTTTTTTTGTAGCTGTATTATAGACTTGGCAAACTAATTTGAGGTGTGATGCATGCTTATGGCATGACAAGGAATACATGACTTGAAGGGGCTGGGGAAGGACCAGAGGGAGGATGTGGGGAGCTGGGACATAGGGGCACAGCTCCTAGCCTGAGTGTAGTCCCAGAACTGCCCAAAATTGTGCTTTCATTTTGYGGGAACACAGTGCAAGGCTGCTCTGCTGACATCTCTCATTCATCACAAGCCTGTGTCTCCTTGTGTTTAGGTAGAGGGTGTGCTGTGTTTGTGCTGTCTGTTTCTTCCTCTCTCCTGGACAAATTTTCTGCCCATGTGAAGCATTTTGCTATGTAAAGGGACAATTTTTTCTCTCCTGCTGTGGCTGGGTGGTAAGAGGAGATGTCTCCATCTCACTGTGCTCTCCAGACTGTAATTCCCCCAGGTCCTGTCATAGGYGGCAAAACCTCATTCACTTTGTGCCCCTTTCCTTGGATGTGCTCTGGGCTGGGAGCTGGATTCCCCATTCAGCCCTCTCCTTCATGCGGCTGAATTAGTTATGTTGCTGCGTGGTGCTCGTGGTCTGCTGGCTGCCCTGGGACACCTCCAAACCCTCCTTGTGCCCCCCAGGTGGGACTGCATCGGTCCAGAGAGGACAACGCATGTGGGGCAAATGAGCCTTATCCTCTCTATCCTGCTCCATGCAAAGCCTGGAAAGGGTCAGGAAGGGAGCCAGGGCTGTGTGTGATTCCTTCCTCCTGCTCTCATGTTACAGAGCTTGGCTCAGGCCTTCCCTTCTGCCCCAGGGAAGCCTCCAGCCCCCCGCGATCACCCTTGTTGCTGTGCCCGGTTGCAGCAGGGCCTGTGGAAGCTGCTGCTCCCCACCCCATGGTCGGCTCTGACATGCAGCGGCAGAGAAATGCTGCAGCAAAGCATCCTTCGCATCTCCCTCCCCTTTGCAATCCCAGCCCCGAGTTCAGCATCTCTGGGGCGGCTGCTTCCCACTCTGTGGTGTGGGACCCTGATGCTGCCTCCCCATTGCTGTGTCCGTGCATCCTCCCCATCGCTGCTGGTGGCCGCTCGCCTCCGTTTTAGCTGTTTCTTTCCCGGCTTCCCCCTGTGCTGCAGGCTGGGAATGGTACGGTCCTCCCTTCAGCGCCTGTTGCTCCGTGGATGTTGCTAGAAGGTGAAGGCATCAGCGCAGGCTGCAGCGGTTGTAGCCAGCCCCGAAACACCCCGGGAGAGGGGGCGGAAGGGAGCCGGTGAGGAGGCTCGTGCTCAGCTACGGCCTTCCCCCTCCTGCTGCTTCTCGCAGGGTCTGGCAGCATCGTTAGCGAGGAGCCATGACCCAGGGGAAGGTAGGTGGGAGGCCAGTGCTTGGATGATGAGTCGTCCTGCTTGCATAATTGTTGCATGTTTAGGAGGGGGGAAATGGGTTGAAGGGAGGGGATTTAAGGAATAAAACAATTGCTGTGGAGGGGGGAGCTGGGTACCCATGCACAGCCTGGTGCGTTGGTGATGGGGGTGTTTTCGGCAGACGAAGCGGGTGGAGGGCTCTGTCATTATGGGGTTGGGGGCTGTTTTTCCTGGTGCTGGATATGGAGCTCAAGCCTGCTGTTGGACCTGTGGCCGTTTCTTCCACCCATCCTGGATGTCAGGGAGCACAACCAGGTGCTTGTGCTTTCCCATCCATGTCCCCAGCAGTCAGCACTTGGCACCTGCCCTGAGCACCTCCTTTCTGGTCCAGGGAGCCCTTGATTTTTGGAGTTCTCCAATGCTCAGAGACCAGGGAAGGGGGGTTTATGCATCCTCTGCCAGCACAGTGCGCCATTGCCATGACAACGATGCTGGAGGCTGCCTGGATGCAGGCAGCACTGTCCCTCTAGTATCTCCTTGGGTATCTCTGGGGGTCTTGCATGATACTGGCCACCCTATACCCAAGGGCTAGGTAATGCAGGACAGGGTGAGGACAGTCCCTATGAGGTGGCAGAGGAGGTGGCACAGTTATCCCGATGCAGCTGGGTCTGCTCGTGGAGCACATTCCAGCCTGGTACTCTGGCTTTATTTTCAAGGGCCTGTTACACCTTTAATTTAAGACCYTCTTACAGGGACTGTGCTGTCTGTTGCAGTGTTGGTTAGTTGATCTGCTTCACTTTGGACTTTTTGTGGTTCCAGCCCTGCATCCCTGTGATCCATGGGGGTGCTATCCCTGACACTGAGCTGGGACCCCCTTTGGCAGCAAGGGCAGGATACCAGGCTCATAACTCATCCCAGGATGACAAAGATCTAGAAGGTTAAATGGATAACGTTCCCAAGGAGAAACAAGTTCTCAGGTGGCCTGAGGCTGGCTCTGCTGGGATTTCATAGTCTGAAGACATGGGATCCCAAGTCCCTTAGCTGCATCTTCAAATTACGGAAAGCAGCAAGGCTGAGCCTCTAGATGGGCAGAGAGGAACGAGCTAAAAGAAGATGCTGGAGGGCCAAACCAGAGCACTTCCAGGGGGCTAGGAGAAACTCCCCAAAATGTGGGTGTAAGTGGAAATGAAGGAGTTCAGGGTTTTCTGCCCAGTAACTGAAAGCTCTTTTTTAAGGGGAAATTTAGAAAGAAGTAGGCTGAAAAGCAGAGAATTATTTGGATGCTTTCCAGTGTTACATATGAGCCTGAGGCACCATGGAGGACCCTGGGCAAGACTCTGTCTCCCCTCAGACCTGATTGCCTATAATTTTTCATCCCCTTTAACATGTCAGGTGTTTTCCCATCTCTTCCCTCAATCACATCAGAGGATGCTCCTTCCTGGGGGTGCAGGGATGGGCCCATTACCTGCTCACAGGAGTTACTGGGTGTCCTTCCAGTTCCTGGGATCCAACAGAGGGACCTCCAGACCTCTATCCTGTGCCCTGTTGGGTTCCCATTGCAGGGCAGTTTCTGTGCTGTTTTTACAATCTAAGCTCTCTATCCTCCCGTCTGTTTCTGTGCAGCTTTCTGTGAACAACAAACCCCCCAACTCTGAGGGGCAAGGGGAGAAGAAGGACAATGGCACGGCTCCACCAGCTCCTCCGACCTATGAGGAGGCAACAGCGGGAGAAGGGATGAAGTCTGGTGCTTACCCTCCTCCCCCATCGGTCCCGCTCCACCCCAGCTGGGCTTACGTCGACCCCAGTAAGTCCTTCTGTGGCTGTACCCAGGGTGAGCCCCTTGCAGAGCGGGGAGAGGGGTGCAGAGATTCCTCCTACAGGCTTGTAGAGAAGTGGGGAACCAGGGATGTGGTGCCCAGTTTAGTCCATGGTAGAGCTCACCCTAGAGCTGTAGCTATAAGCCATATAAACCTATATCTATGTGTAAAAGCCATTTCACCCAACCGCTAGACCACACTGCCTTCCAGAGGTGGGACTAAACTCCAGTGCTCTGTCCCTGCTCTCCTTCCCAGTACCGGGATGGGAAAAATCCCCTCTCCCAGCTTGCTGCACTGGGCAACGCCACCTCCCAGGGCTGGGGAGAGTTCTGGTGCAATGCTCCCAGCTCTGCAGGCAGCAGCCTCCCCTCTAGCTCCTGCTCAACCCYGGCTTTCAAAGAAGCTGCTGAACTGGCAAAATCAGTGTCGCAGCATCAGTGATGTCTGGCTGCTATGAGCCGGTGTTCAGAGCCAGTGGAGGCTAAAACACAGCTGGACTTGAAGGCTGAATTGTTCCAGCATTGGTCTGTGTGGCCAACTCCTCGGTAAACAAACAGCTTTTCTTCCCTGGGTGCTGCATGCAGCTTCTGCTTGGTCGTGACAAGCAGACAAAGGCTTGACTGTGCCCAATGCAGGGGAACGGCTGTGTAGCGGCAAGCTGAGGTGGATGCAGGATGCAGTGGCCRGCAAGCATGTCTGCTGGGGTGGCCAACTGCTTGGACAGCACAGCTTGAACAGGAGAGAGTGCTGGAGGGACTGGATTTAATGACTCCTCAGTCCTCTCTCTCTTCTCAGTCCTCTTCCTCTGCTGTGCTTTGCTGGCTGCCTGTTCCATGCAGCTGGGATGGTCGCAGCTGCAGGGATGGAGATGTTTAGGGAAGGGGAAAGAGCAAGCTAAACCCCTCTGAGATGTGTGTGCCTGCACACTCCGATGGTTTCACGGACTTCCCATTCTTGTTTGCCTTCAGGGGTCAGAAGCAGAAGGGACAAATAACCTCCCAGCTTGCTATAACAACCATCTGGGTCTTTCTACTGTCATGATGAATTAGGACGGGTAAAGCCCAAATGGGTTAGGATGCTGGTATTTCGGGTATCCCGGAGGACTTGTTTAGGTGATGTGTCATCTCTTGTCCCCTCCCTGACAAGCCTGGCAGGATTTCCTCTCTGCAGCTGTGTCCTGATCCCTGCTGGTGTTTTCCTCTGATTTCATGTCCTTCTCCCCTTTCCTTGCCCTCAGCCACACTACAAGCTGTGGCTCCTGTACCAGGGTMAGGGATACATGCCATGGAGCTGTGTCTAACAGCTTATATGAGACTGGAAGTAGCTGGAGAGAAGTGGCATGTGGTTTGAGTTGCTTTCTTTAATAATGAGCTTGGGACACACTGTCTTGCTACCTCAGATGTGGCCATAGGTGGGAGGTGATGGGTGCTGGGGACACTAGCCAGGGAGGAGGAAACCCCCTCCATTCCTCCGAGGCATTTAGGTGCCTAATTTGGTGTTTAGATGCTTTGATTGCTTTGATGCAGGAGGCACTGAAGTATCCTGGGGATATGGGCCTCAGGTGCTCTCAGCCCTGTGTGGGCCATGACAGATCTTGCAGAAATGCAGGGAGGATGCACTGCAGGAGTTTCATTTCCACTGGGGCGTAGAAGAAGGCACAAGAGATTTATTAGGCACAAGAAGAGCACAAGGGATTTATTTCCTGCCAGGGGCATCTTTGAGATGAGGCTTCTGCAACAAGAGCAAGCAGCCTTTGACCAGTAAAACAGAAGAAATCCAGGACCAGGGCCTTGAGTTTGGCTTTCCTGGTGTCTGCAGCCTGTCCTCTGAGTTTGAGAGGGTCTCTCCTCCATCTAGCTGGAGGATCCGAGTATCACTGAGCTAAAAAGCTTTGAGAAGGAGCCAAGGCATCTGTCAAACAGGCAGGGGCATGAATGTATAGCTGGTGTAGTCACATAAGCCTTCATTCTATAGGAAACCCAGGTGGGGAGACTTAGTAACACGGAAGGGGATATTTGCAAGAGAAGTGAATAGCACAGGGGAACGATGCACTAAGACAACTGCAGTTTCAGTATTTATTTTCTTCTTGAGCATGAGGTTCAGGAGATGGAGAAGGCTGATTCTTACATCTAATTTGTGCCGCTGATCTTAGCAGGGAGAAGCTGCTGCTTTGGGTTTCTCCTCGCAGCCCCCTGCCCTCCAGTAACCTCGCCGATACCTTCATCCCTGGCTGTTTGCACAGTTGCCTCCCCGGCAGGCAGAGGTTTTCCGATGTCTCCCTCCAACTCCCTTCAGGCTGCAGAGCAAACTGATGCTTTATGGTGCAGCCTTCCTCCTTGCCCATGTGCAGGGAAACTCCAGCAACAGGAGCTTGTATTAYAGAGCCCTCAGCAAAGCAGGGCTGGGTTGTGTGGTGGGATGAGTTTGGGGGAAGGTACTCTCAGCAGTAGCATTGGGGTTGTTTCCCCCTTGCTTAGGCTTGCTGCTAAACCATTCTCTGCCTCCCTGCATGGAAATCAGATTCAGGGACAGACCTTATGGAAAAGATGGCTGTAACGAGGTTCTCTCAGAGGAGAGGGCACACCGTTGACATAAGACATGATGCAGACAAAGTCTAAGCTCAGGTAATTACAGAGCAGTGAGGGAATCCTCCTGCACCAGAGCTCCTGATGGGAATGAATGAGGTGCTGAGTCACGGCTCCTCTGGGGGATGTTTTAACATTCAGTGAAAGGTGAGCAAGGATATGATACGAGCCCTCTAATTGCCATTAAAAATATGGTGTTATCATAGACAGGAATTAACCCTGGTGTCCTCGTCGTGCTGGAGTTTGCAGAAGTGGTTTCCTGCCTCTGTTCTCGGAGATGGTCCTAATAAGATGCAGGAGTGGGAAGGGAGCAGAGTGCATCCCAGCAAGCCTCTGTTTTGCAGTGCAACAAGAAAACCTTGAAAACCTTGAAATTTGGGCCTCTTGAGCTGTAGTCAATCACTGGGATCAGATTATTGCAGCTGGGGAGGGAACTGGGTGATGGGAGCTGATCTGTCTGGCTTCTGCTTCAGGCACGAGCCCGAGCTATGGCAGTGGCGGGTACCCAGGGGACACAGAGATGCTCACGACCTTCAGCTGGGATGACAGGAACGTGCGCAGAGTGTTCATCAGGAAGGTAAGGGGCAAGTTTCTCCAGGCTCAGCCTTCCCCTGTGAAGGCAGAAGACCAGCTCTGAGCCCTTGGAGGGACCTGACTGCAATGGCTTTGCCGGCTTCCCTTGGGCTGGGTGGGAAGCAGAGAGTCTGCAGATCGCCCATGGGCTGCTGCCTCTCGTTGCAGGTTTATGCCATCCTGATGGTCCAGCTCTTGGTCACTGTCATTATTGTGGCTTTCTTCACCTTCTGGTAGGTCTCTTGTGCAGCAGTAATGCTTGCTTTGTCCTRTGTATGACGTGCTCCTGAATTACCTGTTACTTTGGGGTGTTGTGTGTTATGTGGATACCTGAATTTTTTTCCCATGTGCTCCAATAGAAAAACAAAACTGAGGGAACCCTGAGAGGTCCTTCAGTACTTCTGCTGCCTTTCCTGCATGTCCTCTGGATGGTGCGTTGTCCCTTCTGGGTGCTATCCAGGGACAGGAGGGCTGGGCTGCTTGCCCTTGAGTGTTAACTGCTCTATTTTTCCTTTGGGAGTTATCAAGGCTGTCAGATCCCAGCCTACCTCAGCGTTAGGGACTGGGTTACCTCTCCTTGCAGAAGCAGATACCCCACTCCCRAGCAGCGGCTGTCTCTAGCTCAGATGACTGAGCATGTTGGGCATGTGCAGCTCATGTTGCCTCCAGAATAAATAATGAATCACTGTCAGCCTGAGGATTTCAGCTCTTTAATCACTTCTCAGAGAAGGCAGTGGCCATTCCCTGAGCAAGCCTGACTGTGTAATTGATAACAGGAGGGCCGTCTTTCTGACTTGACAGGTTGAATTTCTTTCCAGTTGGTCAGTCTGCTGGGTAGATTCAGCCATGTTTGTTTTTTTTTTTCCCCACATACCCCGTGCTGCATCACCCCGTGTGTGTTCCCAGGTTTAATTTAGCAGCAACCTGTGAAGTGATTGGATTTTTTTAATGCTTTCTGCTTACCATCCCTTTTCTCTGTCTTGCAGTGAGCCGGTCAAGGGGTACATTCAGACGCATGCTGCCTGGTATTGGGCTTCCTAGTGAGTATGTCTGTCTTCTCCTATGGCCATGTATGCTCTAAACAGCTCTGGATGTGGCTGTGGTGATGTGGAGACACTTTCCAAATGCTTTTGTATCTTGCGTGTGAAGAATTACACTAATATGTGTGCAGGGGGAGCTGGGGAAATTCATGGATATCTCTGAGGTGAGAAGATAGAATATCTCACCTAAATGAGTCTGAGACATGAGATATGCTAGATATCTACAAATACTTTCAAAAAGAGGGCTTGCTGCTCTACAAACCAGGGTCAAAGTAAATAAGTGAGTATTGCTTGCAGAGCAAACCAGGTAGAACTGGGGAGCTTCCAGGAAAACAGTGCAGAAACCCAGATGTGAGACCTGAATAGTGTACCTTAGAGACTTAATTTTGGCTTTGTCCCATTGAAAGCAAGGAGATTGCCTAGGTTGACATTGCATGCCTTGATAAGGAAGAGATGAAGGGTGCAGGCAATGTTAAGGGCAGGGGATGCATTTGGAAGGATTAGTATGTTTGTGGGGCTGTCATGCCTGGGTCTTCATCACAGAGCCGCTCTCAGTGCCCAGAATTTGGGATGCCATTCATTAGTCAAGCCTGGTCCGAAAGGTCAGCTCGGAGGTAGCGTAGGCTGTGCTTCCATGCGTTGGTATATTTGCAGTTGTGCTGGTTTCCTGGATGCCGCTTGTGTTAGTGCTGCTAATTAAGCAGGCAGAGTGTGCGATGCAATTGTCTGTGAACAAGGCTCTGTGAACTTGGCTTTAATCAGTTCACACCCAAATCATGAAATGTGTCCAGGCCCGGAGATGAGACATCAGCTTATATAACTCAGAAAAAGACACAAAATAGCAGTAATAGAAGTGAACTGGCATCAGCATGCCTCTTTGACCTTAAAGAAAAACAATGTGCTCCTTGGTCAGTTGGTAGATTGGAGAAGCAGCATTGCCTTGTAGGGAGACAAGACCAAGCTCTGCTCAGGTCTAAGCTCTGCTCAGGCCTATGCTTTGACCTTTGGGTTCACCTCCTGTAGCTTACTGGACAGTTAACATTTATATCTTTCAGTAGGAGCAAACCCGTCTTGGGACAGCTCGGGGTAGGCTCTGTACTTGAGGGACTTAAATTTTATCTGTCCCTTCACCTCCCAGCGAGCCAACCCTTCCCTACATCCCAGTGTTTCCAATTGCTTGTCCTGACCTGGGTCTGGATCTTTCATACACAGAGACCCTAACTCTCTGTATCTCTGTAAAATAGAAGTGGGTGCCTTAGGGTGTTTTCCTGCTGCTGGGGTGATGGCTCAGAGGGAATAAAGCAAGAGCAGATGTGCAACAAGGGATGCAAAGGAGATGGACAACTGCAATGGCTCTCTTTGCTCCCTACATGCTTTCTCTCCATCTATTCAGCTGTGTCCACTCCAGCTTTCCTGGTTTCCCTGTGGGAGAGCAATGCTCAGGTTTATCTCTGGTGCATTTATCATGGCCTGTGGGTTTTGCCATCATGTTCATTTATTAGACCTAAGGTGACTGGCTATCGTGTAGCCATCGGCATGCTTGGAAGCTGCTTTCCCCCCCAGGCGCTGGGTGAAAGCAGGTAAGCAGGTTCCCACTGTGCCATAACCCATCAGCACTGTGGAAAAACACCCGGGCTGCGTGACGTCCAGAGCAGGGGGAGACCATCCCTCAGCTGTTGGATTTTTTTTGCTTTGCTGAAGGGTCAAGTCATGTGAGATAAATAACTCTCCTGTGACCTGGGGATGGCTTGTGCAACAGCATATTAGGCTTGGGTCTGCAAGCTTCACTGACCTTAGAGGATCCTTCTGCTGTTGAACTCTTCCTCGAGTGCTGGTGCAGTAACATGGGACCAGGTCCCTTCTCTGACACAGACCTTCCTTCTGGCCTTAGGCAAGTCACTTTTACCAGCCCTGTGAATCTTGGTTTAAGTGCTGCTGAAATCTCAGCAGGATGCCTTGATCCCACCAAGCCAAGAAGTGCCTGGAAATGAGGGGCAAATTCCGGCCACCTCTGAGCAATTCATGCACTGACGAGGTGTCAACAGCAAACACATTTGGGTGCTCCATGTGTCCTGGATCTGAATGCTACCCTTGCTCTGCTCTAAAACCATCCTTCAGGTTTTTCAGGGACGGTTGTGCTGTCCCACCTTGCACTGGCATAAGCAAAGTAGGCAGCTGTGGGCGGAAAACTGCTTCAGCGAAAGGTAGTTACTGCCTTGCTTCCTACCCAGCCTCAACTTCTGGCACGGTGCTTGCATTTTATACAGCACGGAAGAGCACTGAAACTTGTCAGCTGGAGACTTCTCTCCTGCATCAACATACAATGCTTGGGTTTTCCCCTCTAAACTGCTCTTTTTCTTTTCTTTGCAGTGCTGTTTTCTTTGTGACGTACTTGATTCTTGCTTGCTGTTCCGGACCCAGGTAAAATATTTCCTTTTTGGATTTGAAGCAGCCCTGTGAAATGAAGGACAAATGTTTTTCCTCTTGTTTCAAGCATGACCAACAATGTTGCAGAGATGGGATGGGGCCATGCTGACACAGTGACGCAGGGACTGAGGTGGCAGCTGTGTTTTCAGGCCTGATGTAGTTGTGGGTTGCTGCAACACAGCATTAAAAGCTGAAGTCAAATTGCAACTGGAAAGGAAGCTAGGTTGCAGCAAAAATTGCATCGCTGTGTAGCTCAAAATTCTCATTATTAAGTACTGCAGAGGATGGTCGGCTTTGCTCTTGGTGGAGCAGGGCACTGCTGACTGCTTTGCTGGAATATCATGGGGACGTTTGCCCTCTTGGTCTAGGAGCACCCCAAATGCTCTCTCATTCCCAACAGGATGACTGTCCCCTTGCACCACCTCTGCCATTTGCTGCACAGGCCATTAATTATATGGCACGTCTTATGCAACCTGTTGTGCAGTGCTGCTAACTACTGCTGCCCTCTGCATTGCAGGGCTGACCAGCCCCTGTTTCTTCACTTGCAGGAGGTATTTCCCATGGAATCTGATCCTGCTGAGCATCTTTGTAAGTGGCACATCTGGACAGCGTCTGCCCTGCCCCTGCAACCAGCGTGGGTTTCATAATGGCTCCAAGCAGGAGAGACGTCTGGTCTGGATTCCTGCAGAAAGCAGGAATTTCATCCTCTAATTGCCCTGCACTTGGGCTGAGGAGCTGTAATTGAACTAGAATGCGATAAGCGGGAAAGAAGGGAGCCTCTGTTTAAAAAAAAAAAAAAAAGAAAGAAAAGAAAAAGAAAAAAATGCTTGCAGAGACTGGTTGGTGGTGGGAGCTGGGGTAGGGTGCTGGAGTCCTGTGCAAGAGCAGTAGAGGGATGGAGAAGGTGGGACTGCTCTCAGGGTTGTGGCCTGCCCTCACTTTAACCTGCCCTGTGGATATTAATCACTGGAGGATTAGAAACTATGTAAAAATTGCTTCTCTTGAGCATCTGTTTAAGAGGCTTCACTGCCCTTGTCATCATCACTGTAATTGAAATGTTTTATCTGTTGTGTGTCTCTCCCTGGGACATGAATGTGGGAGTAATGTGGTTCTCTTTCCCTCCCAGACACTCTCCATGGCTTATCTCACTGGGATGCTCTCCAGGTAGGTTGAACATGCAGTGTCTGGAGGTTTTCTCGTCCTATGTCCTGTCTCTTCCTACAAAAAAACTTCCCTACTTCTGAAATATATGGGCTGCCTGATCTCTTTGGAGCTGTTCCAGTAGCCACACAAAACCTGACCTTCCCTTTTGAAAACGCTTTTTAAAGAAGCTCTCCAAGACCTATGGTGGCATCCCCTTCTCTGTCACAGTTGGGACAGCACAGGGTAGTTCCTAGCTGTGCTAAATCCTATAGGAGAGCACTAGAGAGCCAGGGACAAGGCAGTGCCTGCACAATGGGCTATAGGGGACTACCACATACTGTGATCTCACCTTTTCCGCTGAGCAGCACTCTAGCASATGGGGCTGGAGTGAGACAAGGCGTTTTTTCCAGCAGTTTCATGTTTTTTGTAGTCTACAGCTTGCTCCCTTTTGCTTGTGTTTTTACTGTTACAATCTGCTCACAAGATCAGCCCTGGTTCACGTGGGTCCCTGGTGATGAGGCAGATGAGCCAGTGGGTGTTGATGGATGCGTGCTGGGGACAAAGAAAGTAGTGGCTTCAGCAACTTGTGGAAAATACCAGTGATATCACACTCAAATCAAACGAAAGGGGAGAGTGGGGACTGGCTTTTCTTAGGGCTGAGCCTGCTGCTGTAACTGAAATCGGTAGTCAGACATACAAAAAAATTATAACCTAAGCCTGCAGTCTCTCTACCTGTTCAAATCCCTCCTTCCCCGCAGTTTTCCAAGACCCAAGCCCCTGTTAGGAGCACATCAGTAGTGTAACAGTGGCTGCAGCTTTCTGATTTCTCATTGTGCTGCAATGACATTTGTCATTCTACTTTTATTACCTCCCAGTTTGAATCCTCCCCCTTCTCCATCTGTCCATGGATAGATTTTTATAGCAAGTCCCCATCTTAGCTGCTCATGAGTTCCCAGAAGGCATAGACATGCCCTCCTGCCTATCCTCTTCTATTTAAAGCAGGAGGAAAACCCATCTAGTCTTTTTTTTTTAGTGTTTTCTATCCTTCCCTTTTTACGTTAAGGGGGGACATTGATAATTTCAGTGCTGTTTGTGCCTAGGACTCACGCTTTCCCTCTACACCTCTGCTAAGCTTTTGCCTGTCTTAATCCCTCCTTCCACCTGTCCCTGTGGGAAACACTGAAAAGTGGTTTTGCTGTTAATTTTGCAGTTACTACAATACGAAGTCAGTCCTCCTGTGTCTGGGGATCACAGCCCTAGTGTGTCTGTCTGTCACGATCTTCAGCTTCCAGACCAAGGTGAGTTTGTGCTGATCAGTCCCTCTGGGAGAGGCATCTCCCAGGGGTAGGACTACAGGGTCAGGGAGTGCTGGGGGTGAGGTATGAGGGGCAGGTCTGTAGGGCTCTGGATACAGGAGCAACCTGAGGGATGCTGGGATGTAAAGTGAAGGTTACAGGCAGATTAGGACAGATGCTGGGATGAGGGATGTGTCAGGGGTATAGATAGGGCTGGAAGATGCTAATGTATGGGGTGTAAGGTGGCTTTTTTTGGAGGATTAGGTTGTCGGGTACAGAAGGGCACTGGCACAAATGTGTGTGATGATGGGCTTTTGGATTTCAGGTATGTAATGGGTACCGAGTTCTTGCCCATGGCAATAAAGGGGATATGGTATGTGTTTGGCTGTGTGCCATACAGATGGGTGTTGGGCCATAGGACCTGAGATGCAGATGAAGCAATTGCCATGTGACAGCAAGATGGGTGTGCTGCTGGAGAGTCCCTTCCTGTGGACACAGGGAGGTTTGGCTCCCCTCACTGCCTCCTGTTTCAGCACTCTGCACTTGTAACGTGATGTTCTTTACCTCTGCAGTTTGACTTCACCTCTTACCAGGGTGTCCTCTTCGTGATGCTCATGGTACTCTTCTTTGGTGGCATCATCCTGGCTGTGATACTGCCCTACCAATATGTGAGTAACGACCCACACCCCTCCTTCCTTGCCCAGTGCCACCAGTCCTGGTGCAAGGCTGGGAGCTGATCGAAAGCAGGCAAGCTCCAGGGCTTGGCTTGAGAGGGGTGTCCCAGCCTGCTCTCCGAAAATGTGCAGAAACACCAACAGAAACAAAAGGCAAGACCAGGTGGCTGTTGCCTTCTTGTTGTACAATCAGATATCAGGTTGTAGGACGGCACTGGCCTGGGGCTTGAGGAAGTTTGCTTCTGTTCCTGGAGCTGTGTAGTGACCCCACGGCAGGTCACATCACCTGCTTGTGCCTCAGTTTCTGCTCCAGTAAAACCAGGGCGGTGAGCACATTAAAGCATTGGCCTGCCCCATACAAAAAAGGGCTCTTGCCCCAAATTCAGGGCAGAACTTGGACTCTGGACAAGTGCAGTGGGGTGCCTGTCTGGCCCTGGCTGTATTCACACTAACATCAGGCACCATCCTGCAGTGTTTAACTCTTGAGGCTCAAATTTCTCAGAAATAAGCCCCTCTGGAGAGGGTCCTGGGAACAAGTCCTGACCATGAGTGACTACCTTGTCACTCCTCCAACTGCTGCCAGCCCCTCTTGCACGGGTCCAGCCTCTTCCTTCAGCCTTCCTGCTTTTGGCTCAGAGCCGGTCACAGCTGGCATTGGCTGTGCCCAGCTGAAATCTTGGAGCGGCTTGTGACCACACCTGATAAGAGGGTTTGGTGTGGCAGCATGGAGTGTCTGGTCTCCATCCAAGGGTGTCTCATTAGGTGAGTCGTCATTCAGGCAAGAGGCTGACAGACCCTGGAAGATGCTGATGAAAGAGGGAAGGTGTTGTGGGGCTGTGCAGCCACCATTAATCACCCTGAATGCCTGCGTGTGCTGGAGACGGAAGCACCCGGCTTTGATCATGGCAGCTTTTAAGTGACCTCCAAACCCTTCACATCTTACCTGGCTTCTCTGGGGACCTGAGTCATACTTAAGGGCCAGAGCTGCAGGAGAAACTCCCACTGGTACTAGCCCTGGAGTTGGTCTGATGATGGACAAATACACAGGCTGGTGTTTCCAAAAGCAGGAGCTTGGATTTTGCTTGTCTTGGCTTGAGATCCACCTCTCCCCTGTGCAAACGTGAGGGTAAACCAACTTGCAGTGCCAAGCCACTGCCATTAAACTGTTGAGACAACTACTTTTTATCTTGCAGCTTGTCAAGATAAGCATAGCTTGAGGCAGCCTTGTAATGAGCTTGTCTATCTGGGGAGGCAGGCTGCGATCTCTGGGTTGAATCAGCCGTCCATGTGGGCACCTTCTGGAATATAGGCAACTTCTCCATTAGTGCTGTGTGTTACTGTGCCACAGCAAGCAGGGGTTGAGGTTTGGTCTTAATTCCAGTGAATTTCCTGCTGTGACTCCAGCAGATGAACACATTTAAGTTATGCTTGTTAATTAAAGCTGGGTCTGTCTCTTGGAAGCATTTGGTGTTTCTTCCAGTGGCATCAGCCTTGTCTGGGTAAATAAACACCTAGGGCTGCTGCAAAATATGTTTCCATCAGGATAGTGCTAAGATATTTCCACAGAGATGGCAGCTGTGTTGAAGTAGGCTATTTGGAAACACAAGTACCTGATCTAGAAGCTTGTGAGCCAAGTAGATGAAATGGCCACAGTGAGAGGGGAAACTGAGGCAGTGACCTGTTTTTTGCCACAAAAAGGTCAACAACAGAAACTGTGTTGGAGCTGAAAGTGGTGCAAGTCCATCCTGGGTTATTAGAGCACTTTCCCTAACTCGTATCCTCCACATGAGAGCTAAGCCCTCTTCTGTGTCAAGTCCTAATTAACCAGTTTTCTCCCAGGCACTGACTGATGGATTTGTTTCCTTTAGGTCCCCTGGCTCCACGCGATCTACGCTCTGCTTGGTGCCATTATCTTTACTATGGTAAGTGGTGCTGGTCATGGGGTCTGGGAATGTGCTGCCAGGAAAAATAAGCAAATAAGTAAGGAGTAAATGCTTTTAGCCTTGAAGGGTGCTTGGGGAAGGGAGAAGAGCGAGTYGCAGGATTGCAGAGAGCTCCACATCCTCAAATGGCTCATGAATAGCAATTATTGCAGTGACCTCAGCCTTGTCCTGAGAAGGTGTTGGTGTACGTGACAGTGCTGGTGCAGAGCACGGTGTGATTGGCAAACCCATGCTGTATGCGCAATACTAGGTGTGAACAGCAGAAAGCATTGTAGGGACAGGGCAAAAAGACATCTCTGGAGTGGGAAAAGCAGAGATTAAGCTTTGGCACAGCAGTGGGAGCTGGACTGCAGGGCTGAAAGGGAGCCTGGGGATGAAACGAGGCTGCAGAAGTGAGCAAAGTCAAGTCGGGGCTGGTTGAGTGGGAGTGGGCCACGGATTGAGTATGAGTTTGACTAACAGAAACTGAGGTACAGAAAGAGAGCGAAAGGACATAGGTTGGGATTAAGGGGCATTAGGAAGGTTCATTGCAGGCAGGAGAAGCCCTGCAGCTGGGCAGGTCCTCCAAGGAGAGTTGAAGAGGCTTGATTCATTCCTTCGACTGCTCCCCGGCGGTCCCTCCTGTGAGCCTTTTCCCAGAGCAAGTCCTGGCAGTGCTGTGCTTGCCATTCAGGTGTGGGAGTTGTCTGGGAAGATGCTTGGTGTTACCTCAAGGTGAGGGTCAGGAGGAGGGCTGCCTTGGGGTTCAAGGCGGTGCCCATTGGGCATGTTGTGAATAAGAATAGTTGAGCAATTTCATTTATTAGCTATAATAAAGTCACTTCAAGTGAGCTTAGATATTTCTTCTGTGATTCATGATTAAAGACTGCTCTAAAATACAAGTAGGCTGAACATCTTATAATTAGCCCATAAACTTCAGTCAGAAACTCAGGTGGTGGAGTGTATTGTGCCAGGCTTGTCAGCTCAGCCTGATGCTGTCTGGGGAGACCAGTTGTTATTTATGACTGGGGAGGGCAGAGATGCCAGCTGACCCCAGGCGATGGCAAAGATGCCCTGCCAACCCTGAAGAGCTCCACGCCAAGGTGTCTGTCACGGGCTAGGTTAACAGAGGGAGTAAAGGTGAGATGGGAGAAGATATTGAGCTTGAAGTCATGCAACAAGGTGCAGGTTTTCTTGCAGCTGGGCCACTAGCCTGCCTTGTAGCCTATGCTTGTTCCTGTGAGTGCTGTGTCCCTGCAGGCAGGCTGGGCAATGGATTCCCACTGTGGTGGCTTCACTGGTAAAATCTGCCCTGCACTCAGTTGTGTTTGTACCTCAGAAAGGTGTTAGCTCCCCTCTGGGTCTGGCTACCTCTGCTGGCAGCTCTGCAGCCCTCGGTGCTGCCCAGGATCTGGGGTTTCTTGCTCTGGTGTGGCTGCTGCTGCAATGTCATGTTGGGTCCAGGTCACCTTGTTACCTGGCAGGTGTTTCTGAACTGGGGGAAGTCTGGGAATAATAAGTCGTAGGGACCGGCTGAGAAGGAACAGGGAGAACTGCTCCAGAGCTGATCCTGGGACACATTTGGGGTGGATGAAGCAAAGGGGAAGCTTGGGAAAAAACATGAAGGAAGCAGGCCTGGAGTAATATTTAGGCTCAGGGTTTGACTATCAAGAGTGAAATGAAGGAAGGGGAAAGTTGCAGCTTGTTCAGTGCATTGTTCTGAGCTTTTAAATTGCAGTTACAGCCCATAAAAAGTGGCTGCATTTTTGTTCTGGGTACAGTGAAGCAATTGGGAGAACTCCTGTCACTGGAGCACTTCTTACCTCCATGTGCCAAATCTTCATGTGACTGTTACTGGGTTTCTTCCTCTTTCCTCACAGTTCCTGGCATTTGATACCCAGATGCTGATGGGGAATCGTCGGTACTCGCTGAACCCAGAGGAATACATCTTTGGAGCCCTCAATATCTATCTGGACATCATCTACATCTTCTCCTTCTTCCTCCAGTTCTTTGGTTCCAGCCAGGAGTGAGTGCAGCAAGGCAGTATCTTCTCTTTGCTGGCAAGATGCAAGTGTTTAAAAAAAATATTAAAAGAAGAGGAAAAGAGGGTTAAAAAAAAAAAAAAACAAAACCCAAACAAAACCAAACCCAAACTTTCTGGCCCGCTAGCAGGCTCCATTCAATCAGCTGAGCAAAGCCCCTGGGTTCTTTATGCAGCTTGTATATATGCTGTTAGGCCTTTGTGACCCAGAAAGCAAAGTAGGGCTTAAGTGTTATGTCTCTTCTGCTCCCTCCACTCCTACTGAGATCAAACCAGACCAGAGACTGGGAGGCATGAGACCAAGATCTTCTTTTCCCCAGAGGCTGTCGGAGTTGCCTGTCTGAGTGCTGCACATCATGGGATGTTGAAGTGCTGAGAACAGTTCTGCAAAGGGAAAATAACATTAAGGGGAGGAGAGTAGGGAATTTTGCTAGGATCCTGGCAGGAAAACCAGCTAGGGAAATCCTTGCATCCCCCTGTTTCTCTCCTGCATTCATTTGGAGCCTTGTGGCCTCTGCAGAGATATATTCCTGATAGTGCCTGCTTTTAGAAGTGCAGAGCACGGGATCACATAGTCTGGATGTCCCAGCAATCAGTCCTCCAGGCACAAGGGAACCTGTTGTTCAGGATGTGCAGCCTCTTTGAGGACATCCCTAATGCCCCTGCAGGAAGAATTCTTCTGTATCCTTTGCATCTGGCCGTGGGGCTGAGTTTGTACTTTCTTTCCTTCCCAGAGTGGGATAGCAGGACCACCAGCTGTGGGCTCACTTTCCCATCCAAGGGGGACATGTATGTCAGTTCTCTCTGAAGTGTGGCTCTTCACCTAGGAGGGTTGTGATCCCATGTAAGGATTATTGGCAGAGAATGGCAGAGAAGAGATGAAAGAGGCTGAGTTTCAGAGCCCRTGCAAAGCCAGGCACCTCCTGATGTGCGAAATGGGTGGCTGAGATACTGTAACCCATCATAAGGATCTGATGCCTTCACAAAATTGTCTTGATTGCTTGAGATTAATGGTCTTAAGTGGTTACTACCCAGAGACTGAGGCCAGGGTGAATGCCCGTTGCCCAAAATTGACACTGCTTTGTAGCAAACACCAATGTTGCCTCTTTGTGCTCTGGCCATTTTCCAGTTTTGCTCCCCTGACAGGGATGTCAGTGAGAGCACTGGATGCCTCTGAGTGCTCAGGTAACTTTCCATCTTCCCCTTGCTCACATTCCCTGGTTTGGGGATTAGCTGGCTAATTTCTAACTGTAAAGCCCCAGGTAGAGATAAGAGGCCTTTTGCTCTTATTTAAAAAGTGATCCTTCCTGCTGATAGAAACCCGTATCTTCAATCTCTCTGGGAATGCCAGGGCAAGTGCGTCACTGAGCTGCCTCTAGCAATCCCCATGTGTTAGAGAGAGGCTATGCCAAAATGCTCCGTACCACACATTCCTCCTCTGCTGCTGCCCTGGCTTTTACCCTTCACATGTTGTATCCTCCCGCCACACGTGTTCAATGCCCCGAGCTGGGCAGAGGAAAGTTACTGTGCAGAGAGTAAAAATGCTGCAGCCCCTCTGTGACTGTGCTGACCTTGTCCATGATAACACAGGAGCACAACTGATGCTTTCCACCTTACGTTCCCTCCCCCATAAACCCCAAAACCACCCCCCCCCCTTTTTTTTAGGAATAAAGGAGACTATTAGGTGATGATACCATTAAGTTCATGACCCACTGATTTCTGCGGTACATGCCAGAGAAGAAACAAGGGTCTTGAATTGCCAAACAGGCAGAATTGGGAGAGGGGACAGTATGGGAGGCACGCTAAAAGTTTATGAAGTAGGATTTTAAAGGGAATTTTCTGGTTCAGACCCATGCAGGCACTTCTGAAATATCTTAGCAGACTGGCTGTGCAGCCTTTTTTTGCTCACAGCAAAAGGCCTGTAGGTATTTCTGCTTTCAGCTTTTGAGGCGGGAGTATGGAGTTACATGATGAGTTCTGACTCTGAAATAGCCCTAAAACTCCTCCTCTGGAGGACAAACTAGACCAGAGCTCTGCAGCCCTCCTTTCTGCACCGGGACTCCTCCAAACTGGCCCTGCATACCCTGGGACCTGGGGAGGAGAATATGGATCTGCAGCCTACTCTGGATCTCTTGCTCTTTTTCCTTCTGGTGTGGAGTAACTTTGCTGCCTGAGCTGCTGCTGCCTCCTGGCTTTCTGCTCCTGTGTGGGAGAAACTTGCATGGCACCTGCTTGTCTCCAGGCCACTTGAGTGGGGATGGCTTGCTGCCCTCCCATGCCCCTCCACAAGGCTCCCTTCTTGCATGTGTCCTGGTCCCTCTTCTGTGCCAACCCCATGGCTTGCAGTCCATCCAAGCCAGACCCGGTGAAAGCACTTGGACTGAAGCAGTGAGTAATATGTACATGCTCAGAGAGGTGGAAATCTCCATGAGGCTGAGTAACACAGGATTAGGTGTGGGATATAGCTATAGGCCTGTTCCTCCTGGGTTCCCTGACCGTCTGTGCAGGGGAGGTGCAGGGCTGCTTCTCTTCTTCTGTGTGGATGTCCTTTATCTGAGGTCTGCATCTCCTGGACACTGCCTCTGTATCCCCCTGCTCCTTTTGTCCGGCCATTCTTATGATTTCATTGTAAATAGGATTTTGTATTTTCTCTGAACATTGCTAATAAATTGTTGCAAAACTGTTATTGCTGTTGTGAGGTCTCCTTACTGAAGTGCAGCTGAAGGAAGGTCTGCTTGCACAGCTGGTGCTTCATCCCCTTAAAACAGAAAACATAAACAAGACTATGGCATGATGTGGCATGGCCCAAAGTTTTAATGGAGACCAGGCTGTCCCTTCTCTGGTTATGACTAAGGAACACATCCTACACAAAGTAATAAAATGCATATGGCTCCAGCATAGGCATCATGCATGAGAAGTATTTGAGAACTGAGGGCCAAAGGGCTCCTTGGGTGAGGATCCTGCTCTCTCTTAGACTTTGTTTAAGTGGCCACAGGATTAGAAAACAAGTAAGTGGGGGTAAGCAAGTGTTGTAAGCTCAGAGGGCATTTTCTGTAGCTCTGGAGAGCAACCTGACGCACTAAGCTTTCTCTAGAGTCAGTGGGAAAAAGAAATGCCTCCAGAGAGCAATTCACCTGACCTAAATTAATCCCTTCACTGGGTGGTGAAAACTCATAGTTCTCTCTATCAGTTCTGAAGGGCTGATTACTCCAGGCTGTCAGAACTCTCGGGAGAGAAATCTCAACTGCAGCATCTTGTTGCAACAGATCTCTGCTCCTTGGAAGGAGCTGTGCCCAAAAGGCAGGTGTGAGACTTGTTTCCTAAGAAGCGTGGCTAAATAGCGCGGTACATCCAGTATGGTCTTTCTTGCCCACAGCTGCATTTTCTGCGGCAAGAAAATATTTTGCCCTGTGTTGTGCTGGGTAACGCTCTGCTGTGGGACAGCATTTGCAGAAGTGGAGCATTTCCATGCAAACAATGAGGTGGCCATGAGCATTTATATGAGGCATCATTACCTGTTCCTGTAATTACCACAAATGGGATAAAAGGCTGATGATTCAGTCAAATTTCAACACTTGGCTCTTGAGGAACAGGGCAAAAATTCATTTGGCTTAATCAAAGTGGGACGACTCAGAGGTAGGATGTAGGGATGTGGGAGAAGGGAGGAGATGGGGAGATTCATCAGGGTGTGAAGGATGCTGGAAAGAGGAAGGGATTGCGCTGTTTCTCATGCCTATAGCAAACAGGACAGGAATTTGGGGGCCCTAAATACAGCTAGAGAGAGTCAGAGGAAACCTCAAAAAACCTGAATTCCACTGCCTGGGGAAGGGTGAAATTTTTATTTATTTTTCCACTTCTTTCTGCCTTCCTTCCCTTCCGTGCTTGAGGTATTTCGAGGAAGGATGGAGTCTTGATGCCAACTCTGCACAGGCCTTGCCACGGTGCGGGGGATCCTTGCCCATCCCTGCTTGCTTCTTCCATGGCAAGAACAAAATGCAAGAAGGGCCCTGATTCAGGCAGGAGTCGTTCATCTGCATTTCTGAGCTCCTGGCGCCCTCTACTCTTCACGCTGTGCTAAAAAAAATCAGCATAAAATGAAATCCAGGTTCCCTGTGTCACCTTGACCCTAAAACCTTCCCCATGACAACTCTTTCCCTCCTTCAACTCCGGGCTTTCATTTTCTTCTGCTGTAAAACCTCCTGCTAGCTGCCTGCCTATGGGGGCCTGGGCAATCCCGTGTTTAAATGCGATTTAAATAACATTTATATGGGGGTTTTTTATATATATATATGTACGTGTTTAAATAAAATTTTTATAAAAGTTTGTAAAAGCTTTAATAAATGGGGAAAGCACTGGCCAAGAGTTTCAGGTGGGTTTTGACACCAGCACTGAGTGAAAGCTGAGATAAAATTTCTGGCTTTATTTGACACCAGTCCTTGGATGTGGGTTGTTTGTCGGGGGAGGTGGCTCCTCCAGGGCCCTGCTGCCGAGGCGCCCTGGGCGGGGGGGACCCCGAGATCCCCCCCAAGGCCTGCACCCCCACGCTAGGCCACAGCGTCACCATGGCAACGCTGGGGCAAAGGGCAAAGGTGGCGGGGCCAAAGGTGACACCTGGATGGTTGGAGCCGTCCCTCTTCAGCCTGCCCTGGTGTGACGGGGCCCAGACAGGGTGTTTTTTACACAAAATCTYTAAGAATTCTTCTTATCAGTCAAATGGACCCAGAAAGGCTGGGGTAGGGGGGCTGGGGCTGTGCTGGTCTGTTGGCAGCGGGAGGGTGGCGTTGTCCCTTGTCCCCATCCCTGTCCCTGTCAGCCCACCAACGCTGCAGGTCCCTCCTCGCCCCAATGCAGGTAGGGGCTTGCGCCATCGCCCCCCCCCCCCCCCGGAACCTTTCTTCCCCGGAATGCTTCTGCTCCCGCCTGGCTCCCGCCCGGCGCGCGGAGCAGAGGGGAAAATGGCGGCGCCCATGAGTGAGGGGTCTCCCGCCTTGGCGCCTGGCGCTGCTCCCTACGGCAACTTTCCCAATTATTCCCGCTTCCACCCGCCCGAGGGGCGAGTCAGTCTCCTGCCTGGCGGGCTCTTGCGGAGCTTGTTCCCCGCGGCGGCCCGCCCGCTGCTGGGACTCGATGTGGGGTGCAATTCGGGGGTAAGCGGACGCCTCGGCGGGCAGCGGGAGGGGTAGGCCTCGGGGCAGCAGGCTTGGGGGTTCCTGGGGTGAGGGGAAACGCTGGGGTGGTGGTCTGGGCTGCGAGGAAGACTCTAAAGACTTGGGGGGAGGCACTGGTCTGGAGCATTGGGGGGCTGTGAGAAAAAYTGAGGGGAGGTACTGCTTTGGGGTTTTGGGAGGCTGTGAGAAAGACTGGGGGGAGGTAYCGGTTTGAGGTATTGGGGGGCAGTGGGGCAGACTGGGGAGGCACCAGTCTGGGGTATTGGGGGACAGTCCAGCATACAGAAAAGACTGGGGATGAGGCACTGGTCTAGGGTGGTGGGGCAGACTGAGAAGACTGGGGAGGGGCGAGGGCTTGGGAGGGGGGTAGTGGGCCAAACTGGGCAGTCTGGGAAAGGCAGTGACCCGAGGTAGTGAGGCAAACGGAGGAGACTGGGGGAGGCAGGAGCTTGGAGTGTTGGGAGGCAGTTTGGAAAGGTGGGGAGGCACTGGTGTGGAGTGTTGGGGGCATTGGGGCAGACTGGGGAGGCTGGGGGAGGCAGCGACCTGGGGTGTTGGAGTAAGACTAGGAAGATTGGGGGAGGCACTCCCATGGGATGCTGGGGAAGAATGGGGCAGACTGAGAAGACTGGGTGGGGGCAGTGGCCTGGAGTCTTGGGGAGCAGTGGGGAAGGCTGGGGGGGGCACTGACCTGGGGGGCTGGGGAGGAACGAAACAGCCTGGAACTGCTGGGGCGGGGGTGGCAGCCTGGGACAGGGATGAGCCTGTGTAGAAGGCACAGTGGGAAAGCAGGACTTGGGTGCAGCATGAGACTGGTGGGGGTCAGAAGATCATCGGTGTGTGGGAAGCCTCCTCTGCAGGTCTCCGGTGAGAGGAGGATGAAGGTTGGGGTGAAGGCAGGGGTGGGGCGGAGCTTGTTGTGTTGCTGAGAGTTGGTTTAGGAGGCTGTGTTGGTGGGTCTGTCCTCTTTCCCACTGAGGCCTAAGTCTGCAGTGCCCTGGGCATGCAAGGTCCTGAGCACTGGAGAGCTGCTCTAGGACTGCCCCAAGAGCAGGGGAACTGGACAAGCCTGAAGCTAGAAACCATAATCTGTTGTGTATTGTGTAGTATCATATCATTTATCCACGAGGCAGGACTTGAAACTAAAATCCTGGTCACATGCTCTTGAAGATCTTGTGACAGAGCTGGCGAATCTTGTAGAATTTCCCATTTTGAAACTTCATTCTCTTTCTTTACCTAGTTCTGCTTTTTTCTCATGGCTTTTCCTCAGTGTGCAGCTTTGCTGTGTTGAAATTCAGAAGTATTTGTGCACCTCTGATGCATATTGGTGCAATGTTTAATTTACCTATGTTTTAAAGATTTTTTTTTTTTTTTTTTTTTTCCCCCCAGATGGAAACTTTATCAATGTATTAACTTAGAAATAATTATTCATTCAGAATGAAATTGCATTCTGGCTGGGGACAAGAGTACTGCTGTTTCCCCCAGCCCCCTACCAGAAGGTTTGAAAGGCTGCCTAAGGCATTATCTAAAGGACAATTCTAGATCCTGTTTTAGGTGAACTTGTAAAACAGGTAAAAATGTTCTCAGTAAAAAAAAACAGGTAAAGCAGGTAAAAATGTTCTCAGTCCAGATCTTTTGAGATGCAGAGATTTTCACCGCTAGAGGACACTACCTGCCCGCTTAGTGTGGGCTAGGCGCGCATAGCCGATGTCATTCAGGAACTTCATCGGATCTCTAATAAAAGATTAATATGCTTTCCACTTAGTGGCGCACTCTGTGAAAGGAAATTYGAAGGAAAGCTCTCATGTTAACTATCTTATGCTACAATCTAATGGTCAGGGAATGTCTTTTACTTTAGCAGCAGCAGAAGAAATGTATTACTCTAAATTAGGCATTATAAATAGCTCTAAGTGTCACTAGGGAACTCTGGGGCTCACCTGGGGAAGCCAGTGAAGCCTTCACCCCCACGTTGGGTGGGGATATCCAGCAAGATTCCTGTTACTAAAACTCATCTTTCCCATAGTTTTTGGAGCTAAACCCCAAGTGTGGGGTGATACAGGTTTAGTTCCAATCTCTGGTTGACTTTCCGGTAGTCAGGGCTACCGTGATGCTTTTTGCTACAGAAAGGAAGATTGTCGGTGAGCTTATTGTTCTGAACTTCATCGAGAGAAAGCTCTGAGTTGGCGCTTGTACCTTGCTGCTGAGAGTGGGATCCTATGTGCTTGGTGATGTGTTAACGAAGCAGCGCAGGCCCCGTGAACCTCTGTTGTTTTCCTTTCTGCAGGAGCTAAGTGTGGCTCTGTACAGGCATCTCCTTGGCCTTCAGGAGAGTGAAGGCAGCCTGGACCAGCCTGCAGCTGGAAAGGATCTGAACCTCCTGTGCTGTGACATTGATCCGGTGTTGATTGAGAGGGCTCAGCAGTGCAGCCCCTTTCCTGCCTCCATATCCTTTGCCAACCTGGACATCATGGACTCCAGTGCCAGGGAGCCATTCCTGAGCTCCTACCTGGGCCGTTTTGGCCGCTCCACCTTTGACATCGTTTTTTGCATGTCTGTGACCATGTGGATCCACCTGAATCATGGGGATGGAGGCCTGATGGAGTTCCTGTCCTTCCTCTCCTCTCTGTGCAAGTACCTGCTGATTGAACCTCAGCCATGGAAGTGCTACAGGGCAGCTGCACGCCGCCTGCGGAAGCTGGGCAGAAATGATTTTGATCACTTCCGATCTCTTGCTATCAATGGGGATATGGCGGAGAGGATAACCCAGATCTTAACGAAGGACTGTGCCATGGAGCTAGTGTGTTGCTTTGGGAGCACCAGCTGGGACAGAAGTCTCTTGCTTTTTAAATCAAATGGCTCAAATCATGAGGGCAGGGAGTCTTCAGAACAGCAGTGACTGACAAATGGCCTCTCGCATTCAAGAATTTATAGGCAAGGAGGTGCTTGGTGTTTACAGAGTCAGATCTAGGAATTCCTAAATCCCCATTGGGACCAGACCTTGACCTCCCTAAGGAGTTTGAGGCAAGTAATGTCTGTGTGACTTCTTTTCTTTTCATCTGCAAAATGCGGTGGCAGTTTTAACCTACCTTGTGGGTTCTGAGATTGCTGTTCCTAGAAAGCACTCTTGAAATTGAAGTTGCTACATATGTGCTTTCTATGTGTACCAAGAATATTCCCTGGAAGAAGAGAGAACATGCCTTTTTTGTCCCTGGAGCTTTTCAAGGAAAGGGGACATTTCTGTTGACCTGTGCGAGGCACTGTTTGTTCTGCTTCTTGTCATGTTTTTGTATAAAATGCTCTTGAAAAACATACAACGTGGTTTACCAGCTATGAAGAAGTGAGTTGGATCATTGCAGAGGGTGTCTGGTCAACACGTTGCCCAGAGAGGTGGTAGATGCCCCATCCCTGGAAACATTCAAGGTCAGGTTGGATGGGGCTCTGAGCAGCCTGATCTAGTTGAAGATGTCCCTGCTCATGGCAGCGGGTTGGACTGGATGACCTTTAAAGGTCCCTTCCAACCCAAACCATTCTATGATGTTGGTCAGGCTGTGATCAATGCACCTTTGCCTGGAGTGTGCTTTGGAGGTTGACAGTGGTGTGATCTTTCTGTGGAGTGAGGGATTTCTATGGTAGGGTGTGTAACAGAGTGAGAGCTTTTTGTAATAATATCCTTGAAATAAAAATAACTTAATTTTATTGTAAATACTGTGTTGGGTTTTTTGATCTTTCCTCTCGTTCACGTTGTTTTCAACACCTAAGCAGTCCCAGGTAACTGAGTTTATAATTTCATTGTATTTACAGGCTCAAGTGAGATTTGGTAAGCTTGAAGCTATGTTTGGCTAAGGTTAAAGTATTACAACTTTCACTGGGTTGTTTTTGGGGGTTTTTTTTCAGTAAAATCTAGGAAGAAAGAAAACTTGAGCAAAATGTATTATTTTAACTTCATTTTTCTTGTTTTAATATCCCTGCTAGCTTTACTTCATACATAGTGGTTTTGTTAGCTTTGATAGCAAGTAGGAGTCACACTTCTACAGGGTTGTCTAAACAGATTAAAAACCTCACTTCAGTAGACTGACACACAGAAATAGGTAACTGATGACTCTTAACGAATTTCTAGGTTCTGCTGCTTCCTTACTGCAAAGTGAGAGGGAAGCCCAGGTATGTGCTGTAAGTGTTGTGTCGTGAGAGCTCGGTACTAGAGAAGGAGGGGAGAGGAGGACGTCTCCTCCAGGAGGTGCTCTTGTCTAGCAGTTCTCATGCCCAGGTGAGCCTGTGTGCAGGGGCAGAGAGAAACTTTGGTTGCATTTTACTTTATGTCCTTACTGGGACTTCTTTGTTATTTACTCATGCAGTGATAGTGGAGGGGGAAAAAAAAAAGAATGCTTTGATTTCCTCTGCAATGAGCTCAGATGAAAGAGTGAAGCCTGTGAGTGTTCTGGCTGGCTGGCCACAGCCTTCTGGATGAAAAGCTGCTGGGATCCATGGATAACTTGTGAAAAAAGTGTGTGTGTACGTACATGTGTACGTACTGAGTAAGGTTGCAGAAAGGCTTCAAGGCTCTTCACATAAATGCAATTTCCACGGTGTTCTGCTATGTAGAAAATATTTAGGACTCCCACGAGGAGTCCTGAGAGCTCCTCTGCCTTCTCAGCTGCAAACAAATGTGCCTTCCCTGGTGGTGGTTGTTAATTTTCTTAAAGAAGACTTTTAAGTCTGGGCTGATTTTACTATCCCTGTGGGAGTGAAGGGAGAACCAATTTGTGATGTATTTTCCTGAGGGTTCACCCAAGTGCCTGATCTCTCTCGCAGCTTATTAATATATGACATTTATCACTTTGGTAATTAAGCACCTCATCTGACATTCATTGTAATCTATGGGTAAGCTCCACTGACTCCAGGGGTGTTGGCTCACCCAACGCTCGCAGGCAGCTCAGCCTCCTCTTTCGTTCTGCTTAGTTGCTGTTGCCTGTGTTGCACGACTGGTGGCACTGGAGTATTGTGCAACCTACAGCCTTGCCCCTTGGGATGTTTCTGTTGGGTTGTGTCAATATTAGTTGCTGTTTTCTTTGAACTTTGAAATATTTATAAAATAGACCTGGTCTTAATCTGTTCAGTGCTCAAGTTTAAAGGGGTGAACAGGGTTTCTTGCCTTTCATTTTCCTCTGGGGATTTACACACTTGCCTGTGAAAAATTTTATGAAGAGTTGCTAGGAAGGTAGACAACCCAAAGAGTTACACACAGGAGATGTCCCTTGCACCCATCTAGAATGACCTTCCCTTCAAAGAGACCCTGTTTTATGTTCCTTATGCACTGAGTGATAGATCAGTATCTGCCTGGGGGATCCTTTTGCGCTGCTGCTTGTTGAAAGATTGTGGGTTGTTTTTTTTCTTCTTTTTTCTAGCCTTTATATGCTGGCCGTGTACAGACCTGCAAACCGGCCCAGTGTGTATATAACAGTATGATGACTTCTTATCTGTTTCTCAAGTCTGTACTATTAAATTGCTAATATCAATATGTCCCACTGTCTCAGAAATGGCTGAGCTCCAAAACTAGCTCTGTTTGGCTTTGGCACAGCAGTGTTTTGTTTCTCGTCCTTTGGATATTGCCACAAATACAGCTCAAAATAATGTCAACACAAATCTCTTTGCAGTTCTTGGGATACTAAGGAGCTCAAAATGGAGTCAATCCTTTAGCAGACAGGAGAAAAAAAAAAAAAAATCTCTTTCCTTTTCTTTTCAGCTTGCTGCTTCTGCTCTCCAGAAAGCTGTCAGGAGATGAGACAGGTGGGAACCCAGCTCCATGACACAGCAATAGAAGAGAGCCTATGGATCTCAACTGCCGTGCTTATGTAAGGCTCTGGAGAATTTTTTTTTATACTCTCTCTGCATTTTGCCATGTGGCTAAAATGTGTTCCCAGGTCTCCTGAAGGCAGGACAGAAGGAAAGTAAAGATGAGGGTTAAACCCAACACTTCCGCTCCCTATTGCTGAGAGCACTTTGCAAAGTTGGTTGGTAATTGTTCATCGTACAGCTGATGAAATGGAGATGCCCCTTGCTTGTGTGAGTCCTGGGGGTGGTTACCCTCGTAGAGCTCAGGGTACCTGGGTTAAGGGAAGGCGCAGAGGCCTCTGTGCTGAAAGTACTGCTTGCTCCTCCATGATCCAAGGATGGGACCAGCCTGGTGGTGGTTGCTGCTGATAGAACGAGGGAGATGCAAATGCCCTGTGTATGTAGAGGGAGGGCTGCGCTCCTTCTACTCAGCTGGGAGCATATGGCATCAGGCTGTGCTGATGTGTAGGTCCTGTAGCTATCCTGGCTCGCTCATTATGTGCACGTTATTTGTGTGTTTGTGCGCCTGTGCATTGGAGGGTTAGTTAAGAGATCCTGCTTGCTCTTTCCTACCCTTAAAGCTCCAACCCTATGGTTGCTTACAGAAGCCTGCTAAATTCAACACCTGCACAGAGCACGTATAGTTGAGCATTTCTAAACAGACCCAAAATATTGCAGGGCACTGTGATGGGACTGTCACACTGCTGCCCTGTTCCATCCTGGCAGCAAGTGAGGAGTTCACATGCGAGTGCCTCGTAAAGTTCCCATGGTCTGTGGTTTGTGATTGTTGCTGGGCTCCATCAGAGCTTGCCTCAGTTTTTCATCCATGAAATGAGCTTGATAACCACCCACCACTGTGGAGATTTCTGATGTGGAATATTGGCTGTATGTTTGCACAGCACTTTTGAGAATGAAAAATACTGATGAGCTGAACTGTATCATCAGCTGTGAGCTATGCCATTGTTCATAATAATCACTGCAGCCACTTCAGATATTAATTAGGTACCATACCTTCAAAGTGTTCTGACTAATTAAGTCTCACGCCACTGCTGTGTAGCAAGTCACAGCTAATTATCCACCTTCCTTGGATGGAAAAATCTAGGTGGAAGAGGTGAAGCATCTAGTCGTGTGTAAGCTAGCATCAAAGTTGGGGCTGAGAACTTGGAGGTTCCAGTTTCCAGATGATTCTGCAGTTGCTTCCAGCCTTTGTAGGAAGTGAGATTTGGATGGAGTCAGTGAGAGGTCCTTTTTTATTATTTTTCATTTTTCTTAACTTTAACTCTTGCTTATGCTAAGAGACAGTTTGCTGTTTCCTCGATTCTTGTGCTGGATGAGTACAAGGGATGCACTCAGTGGGGAAAAGTTTAGTGTGTAAATATGGCGCAACCGCAGCAATTTTATCAGTTTAATGTTGACAGCTGCCAGAGCAAATGACTGTTGTAATACCTATCTCCTTGCTGTCTGCTTCCCTTCTTATGCATATGTGTATTGACAGCCTTGCAGATGCTGTTCATCAGCATTTCTAAATGGTGACATGGTTTAAAAATGGTTTAATTCAACTTTCCCCAGAATGTGTGACCAGCCCAAGAGTGGAGGAATCAAGTTTAGGAACTGAGAGTTGGCAGCAACATGTCTGCTCCCATAAGCAGCTTCCTTTAGCTGGAAACCCAGCAACTTGTCACTGCAAGCTTGTACGGCAGAAGCTGCAGATTTTTGGATTTCCTTTGCTCAGCTGAGGGCAAGTTCATTCTTGTTCTTCCTGGCACTTTGCTGCCTGTGAATTAAAGGAGAAAAGTGAGAGGTGTCAACCCATGGAAATATGGGCATCTGTTTCTGGCAGTGTGGAAACCCGAGAAAAGAACAGCCACAAACCAAACACATGATGTCTTTTCTCTACCAGGTGTGAGCCGGTTCTCTTGCAAAGTTTTGATTTGTTAGGTGAGCCTGGTGGTGTGAGGGAACAGAGCCCTTTTGGCAGAGTTGGGGGGGCTTGGTGGGAAAAGCAACCACAAATCCAAGGTGTGAGTCTGAGGTTCACTCTGGACATGTGCTGAAGGCTGGTCCTGTTTGGCCTTGTTGGAAATGAGGAGCGCTTGGTAGGTCAGGGGAGGTCAGAGGGGATCAAAAAGATGAGCTGTTCACTTCCTTGTGCCCTGTTGGTTATGGAAATGGATGTGGCTTAGCCATGTACACTTAAGTTTGATACCTAGGCGAGAATGGTCTCTTTGAGTCTCCAAGGCTTAGATGCAGTCTCTCTGGACCTAGTGGAGAAGCTGATAGGTAGATAAGTGGTGTGTGGGAAGTTTGTCCTGCTGTTGGGCTCCTTCTTTAGTCTTCAGGGTTTCATTGCAGGCACCTCAGTTTTCTCATTAGATTCACTTGTGTTAACATGGGCGGGAGGTTTGGTTTCCCACAGGCCTTTGCACAAAAATCCCTTGGAGCATTACGGGCAGAAGCCTTGCCACCAATTCTCTTATCAGCTCAAGCTTGAGTTTCTTGGATTCAATTATGTGGGAATGTCCTTGTTATCTTACAGCTGTGTCACCCACTAGGTTTGGACTCCGAAGGGGTCTTGAGTTTGAAGAAGAAAACTTGGGGTCATGATCTGGGGTCGGAATATGCTTATAATGCTCTGACAAGAACTGAAGGTGCTCAAGTCTAAAAGACCTTTGTTCTAGGTTAGGAAGTATGGGTTTCTTTCTTAGGCTTGTCACCAGCTGGCTGCAGAACTTGGGCGAGCTGCTCCTTTCCTTGGACCTGTGATCTTGCACTCTTTATTTCACTGGGAAGCATAACCTGACATCTGGTGTGATGAGCTCTTGAGTGAATACAAAATGCTATTGCAGACCTGATCTGTTATGACCAGGCAATCCAAGTTCAATCAGCTGTAGATTAGGTTTATAAAATGCTTGTTATCAGCTGCCTGGACTTTTATCCTGACTTGCAACAAAACTGCTCCATCCTTGGATCCTTCACAGAGTGGCTTGACTCTGAGCAGAAGGTTTTATTTTGAGTGATAATGTTTTCAGAGTAGTAGAGCTTTCCAGACTCCTTCACTGTAGTGTGGGGACCTTGCTGTGAAGCAGGGAAGGTAAGGAGGGATCTTACTCATGTTTCCATAGCAGAATGCACTTTAGATAAGTGCCTTTGTAATTGATTAAAACCCCCTTCATCTAAGTTATATATGGTGGGCCAAAGATTAGACATGGTACTGCAGATCCTCTGCTCTGTTTCCTGGTGTGGAGTGCTTCATGATTCCATAATAATTAATTGTGTTTTATTGCTGCACTAGCAATTTATGCGTCTTCCATGTGAGTGACAAGGATTTAGTTAGAGCTGACTCTGAGGGTGGTGTCCCTCCGTGGCCTTCTCAGTTCCCCTCCACCCCTGGGGTCAACCCAGAGACTCTGAAGTCTGTGAAACGCATAGAAGCTGCTGAAATGCAGCTTTGTTACCCCAGCAGCTGAAATCCAGGAGCAGTCGTGCTGCAACAGGCCTGCCCTCCTGCGAGAGAACAAGCTGCAGGGTGACACATCAAAAGAGAAGGGCAGCTCCGTGGTGTTCTCTATGGAGATCAAAAGGAAGTAAGCAGGGCGGCTCCTCTCCTGGCTGGCCCTTGAGACTGCTCATCTCTTTCTCCGTGTCCCTTTCATCTCAGTTACCTCCTGGAAGATCACTGTTTCAAGCATGTGAGATGGCAGTGGGAAAAGCTCGTCTGTGAAGTGGCTAGTGTGAAGGAAGAGATCCTTGGTTGCATGTTGGGGAAGAATTCCCTTACCCTTTGTGAAGAAGGCATACAGGAGACTGAAGGTTTTAACATACCCTTCTAATACAGCCAGCATCTTCATGTCCCATCAGAGCAGGTGACACAGCATGAGCATAAAAGGGCACAGGGGAGCTGGATGCAAGCTGCCCTGCGTGGGGTCTGGTGTCAATCTCTACCTAGAGAACATCAATCCCCTTCTGCAACTGCAATGCCTTGATGGTACCAGGGCAGGAGGTCTCCTCTGTAGGGCTACCGTGGCATTACGTCAAGGATTAGACCTCGTTGCTGCCAGTGCGTGGAGGCAAGTGAATTAGCAGGGTAGTATTTGAAAGTTGTGAGGGCTTTTCAGGAATGTATGTGGTGGCTATTATCCAGGACTCTTGGATCTCCTGGGACTGATATGCTGGAGTAACCGCTGCATTCTCTGCCTGGACATTCCCAGCCTGACCAGCGCTGACTCCTGTTGTCCAGGGTGGCTAAGTAGGGCAGATGCTGAATTATTTATTGTCCTCCAGCCCCTAGAGCAGGACCTGCAGTGCATTCCTTACTGACTCAGGTTAAGTTTTAACTCCACATCTTAACCATTACTTAAACAGGTGTTGCTTAGTCTTTTCCTCAAAATACCCACAGTTGTTACTCAGGACAAATGCCTGAGAAGAGAACTGCTTTTGATTTGCCTTGGATCATTTCTGAGCCCACTGCAGATCACCTCTGTGGACAACCTTGTCCTTGGATCAGGGCAGCCATGGTGACCTGTGAATTGCCTCAGCCAACCTGTGGGACTTTCCAAAATGGTGTGGCTTCTTCCATGGTATCTTGTACAGTGCTCAGGGCAAGCATTGCCTTCATGGAAAAGCCGTAAGAGAGCAGAGGTGTTGAACCTGAGAGCATGGGAATGTGTAATGAAGTATTCAGCCTTGAGTGGAAAAGATACTGTCTGAAAGGCTATGGCTCAGTAAAAGGGAACAGGGACCTCACAGGAGTGGTGAGCCTTGTAGCTGCTTTGGGAGAGGGGGGAGGAAGAAAAGGAGAGTAAATGTGGATGAGACTTGGGAATCAAAATAGATATTCCTGGGGTACCTCCTGGCCTTTGTATTTATGAGCTCTTTTCTCCTGAGGATTGTACTATCGATGCTGAAAGTAGGAATCTCATCTGACCTTGAATAACATCAGCGCAAAACTGATTTGGGGGGGATTCCCAAGGCCAAAGGACGCATTTACCTGACCTGTAGGTTGAAGAATAGAGTAATGCAAAGGAAAAAACAGGCCTGTGCTGGGCCTTTCTCTCCCCCGGTGCAAGTTTCCCAGGTGACTAGTTAGTGTCCCAAACACTGATCTTTGCCTTTGGGGGAGGTGGAGAGCTGCTCTGCTTCTCCGTGTTCTCTCTTGATCTGCGTTTCTAGCTGGTGCTGTCACCAGCAAATTCGCTCTGCTCTTTGCCAAGGCTGCAGGTCCTGGCTGGTAGCTGTTCCCTGCTCTGTATGTATGTGTCTGCGTTTTTTCTGAAGACCAGCTTCAGCTGGTTTGTGTGAAATGCTGACTTCAGGCATTGTACAGAGCATGACTCAGAAGGGTAGAGGTTTAGGGGAGAGGGAGGAAAGCCTTTTTAAGGAGTTGTAAGCTATAAACTACAGCAAACAGTATTGGTAGAGGTGGCCTGGTTCTCTTCCAGGTTCAAAAGGAAGAGTATTAAGGATTTACAAAGAGCTGGCACAACTGCAAGGCAAAAGAATACTTTATTGAGTGTATAAATGCTTGTAAAGCCACTAGTAAACCTGCTAATGTTGTGTATGTGCAGGTGTGTATGTAGAGACAGGGAGGAGAGGAGGCACGTACCAAGAAGGTACGTGGAGGTTTCCAGAGGGCCTGATGTTCCCTGCAGAAGTACATTGATGACGATCACAGCTGTCATCAGTGGAGCAACTGGTTGATGCAGAACCTGGTTCCTTTCAACTCCCTGCTCTGATTTCAGGGTCCAGGGCAGGTGGGCCTACTGAGTCCATCAGCTGCTATTGCAGCACCTTGTGTAAAATCGTCTAAGAGTAGTCTTAAAGACTTTGACTCTTCAAGAGCAGAGAAGCACAAAGGGGCCATCGGATCTCTTAGAGGGAGGTCATGGAGAGCGGCTCACCCTGGTTCCTCTCTCTGTGATATGTCTATGGATATCCTGTAACAGAAATACAAATTTGGTTGTGTGATAAGATGGGAGAACGGCCCATTTTCTCCCCATCACAGGAACTGCTTTGCATGTGCACCTGCTGTGGGGCAGAGGCACCTGCACTGTGGTTGCGCGATGGCAAAACAGGAACTGGGGGGCAGTGAAGATGGCAAAGAGCAGGTTGGTCTGGGCCTGAGGGGCTGGGGGAAAAGAAGGGGGCAGTAGATGAGCTGTTCCTGAATATAATGCAGAAGTTGGGCACCTCCACATATGAGAGAACACCCCCCTCCACTTCCCTTGTATTGGCATTTCTTTGACAAGATGTCAGGGAAGGCACTTGTCAGACAATTTGCTGATGTGGAAGCTTTGAAGCCTGCAAGACTTGCCTTCTGCGCAAAAGCCAGCGAAAGTAGGTTGGAGCCGTCTGCCCTGGTTGCAAGCAGTTCCCTCCCCACGGCAATGGACGCCGTAAGATCAGAGCTCAGCAAATGCACAAAGGGAAGCGCCAGGCGGGGCCGGCAGCCTGCTCCCTGCTGCAAACAATGCTGACAAAGCCCTCTGGGGCTGGGCGGCCCAGCCTCGGCATTCTCCTTTCCCAGCGAGGTGGAAAAAGAAGTCTAAGCTGGCTGCGTCTCCTGAGGTTCCCCAGCCCAAGGGCCGTCTGCCTGCCCTGATCACTCTCCTAACTTCAGAGCACTATTTGCATGGACTGGGGGACACAAATGTGTGTGCCGGGAGGCTACTTCTACCCCAGCATACCTAGCTAAATCTGTTGTTGCCCTTTTAGGAGTACCAAAGTCACTCCTGGCCTTTCTGTCCTTCCCTGGCATGGTTCATGGAGTGTAATTGGGCACTGTTACTAACTAATACATTCCTGTGAATTCAGGAAAGCTCTCACCAGTCTCTGAGAACTGAAAGGAGCGCTGCTTTGTAGGGCTGCTTCAGACATCTTCACCAGGGGTTGTATCAATGCAAGGTTCATGTCTCAACAGGTGAGCTCCGGATCTGAAGACCCACTGAATTTTGCAGGTAGAAAGGCTGGGATAGTGCGTTAGAGGAATAAAGGCCAGTTGTGAAATGTAGATCCACATCTGAAACTGGATTTGGATCTCACTGCAGACTAAGCAAAAGTGATTCTGCAAGGCTTCTTAGACGATAAACACTGAGAACAGGGGCAGTCATGTACATATGATTAGACATGTCTGTTCTGCTTTGCAAGAAGCAGCTGTTTGTTGTGAAAATGTAGAAAGAATTTGAATTTTTTCTTACGGGGTAGGATTTAACTGGAGGATAAGGGAATGTTGTCAGCCTTGGTTCCAACCTCACCTGCAGCGAATGTGAAGCAAAGAAAATAAGGGGGGTAATGTGAATTGGAGCTGAGCAACCACACTAAGATGAGGATCTGTTTTAGTAAAGTTAGTAACGTACACAGGATTAGCTTAACCTATCGGGAATCTAATGCTAAATACATCTGGTTAGGCAGCACAAATTCTGTATCTGTTAGGGTTTTTTTTGGTGAGGGGGAATGTTTTTGTCCATTCTGCTTAGCAGCTGGAGGTGCAAAGGATATTTGATGCTGCCGAAGGAAATTCACTCCAGGCTAATTAGGGGCCTTTCTGCCCCTCCTTCATCTCCAACCAGCAGTGAGGACCTGCCCCAGGCATTCCCCTCTTCTTGCTGCCAGGCCAAGTCTCTCTTCAGATTTCCAGTTAAGTGGTGGCATTGCTTAGAGTGAGCTTCACAGCCTATGCAGACAAGCAGTGGGGTTCAGAGATGCTTCCACACACGTCTGCACACGTAGATGTGTTTGTGCACACATGAACAGATGCAGGTGTAGCCTCGGATGCTGCATTCACATGCACAGATTGTGCAGGGGCCTGATAGCCGTGCATATTCACTCTGGTCTGTGCAGTGTTTGCTTCCTGCAGTCTGTTTTCTCTTAAATTATGCTATCTGAATTGGTCTCTGCTTGATGTTGTTGAGAAACAAGAGTACATAGAGAGCATTAAAAGGTGAGCATGGAGGGAGCTGGGTGGGATCTGTAAGTGATCCAAGACTCCATGTCAAAACATCCCCACCCCATTCCTTGCATGGCTGGGATGGTTTGCAAAAAGCTCAGACTTCTCAGTAAATTGCAGAACAATTGGCACAAAAGTAACTCTCAAAGGGGCCTAGTCCAATTCCCGTAAAATCCACAGGGAGTTTAGTCCCACTATACTGCTGTAGCCAATGCTTACTGAAGTTTTGCTTATTCCACTTAGGTTTAAACTGGCAGAGAAGGGGCAGATGCCAATGCTTGTTATTAGCAGCATAAATCAGGAGCAAGGTGATGGCATGGCGTTGAGAACAGTCAGGCTGAGGCTAGTCTTAATTTGCCAGCTCTGCTGCTTGTGGACAGCAGCATCCTCAATACAGTTGCAAGCTGGGCCCAACGGCTCTGTCCTCTTAGCGCTGTCAAGTACCTGCTTCTGATAGAAACCGAGGGTTAATCTCAGAATCGGAGCTATGATGGTAGCAGGGTTTTAGGAGTCTCAGGAGCAACATAAGTCTTTCTGTGTTGATGCTGCCTCTTCCTTGTGCAGCTGGAGGACCTGGATGGACAAGCATAGCCAGGCTGCTATGGGTTGTTTTCTTTGCTTTAGTGAAGAATTGGAGGTCTTTCCTGGTCGGGGTGGCAATAGGATTGGAACGGATCAGCCTGCTTTAGGAAGGAGAGATTGAAATGCTGACCCTTCCTGGAACCAAGTGGTGAAGAGGAGGTGCAGCCAAGAGGCAATTTCCAGTTGTGAGCCAGGTTTTTAACCAGTGCAGAGGGCTGGAGCGTTGCTGCAGTCAAGGGTTTATAAATTCAAAGATGTGACCCTGAGTTGCTTCTCACTCTACTTAAGGTCTCATCAAGGACTAAGAAGCTTCCAGCAAGGTGGAAGTTCATGTTTCTGGGTTACAGTCAGGCATTTTGYATTGAAATTCAGTCCTGCCAACCACTGAATCCTCTACCTTGGTCCAGCTGGGATCCCCCAGGACCTTGCAAAGTCAGGGGCTTTTCTCTGGATCCGCTTGTCGTTGTTGCTGTAGATAATGTGTGTTGTATAATCTGCAGAGCACACTCCAGATATGTATGTGGGCGAATCCTCCAGGGAGAACTGAATTCAGTGCTCAGGTCAGAACATGTCCCATAGGTGTTTGTTGCCATGAGCATGAGCTGGCTGTCCGGGAAGCTGCCAGCAGAGCATGTATGATGGAGTCCTTCTGTTTCATCCAGAGACTCCACACCACCTTGGTGCACTCAAAACTAGGTTGGAGAAAGCACTGACATGGAGGCTGAACAGCAGTCTGTCTGTGAGAGCAAAGGGCTTGTCTGATGCTAGCTCAGGTCTGGCTCTTAAGAGGGGTAAACTTGTTGCATGCTGCTAAGGTTCAGGTTTACCCCTGGGCAAATCCAAGGCTAAATGAACTTCAGGATTTTTTTGGTGCCTTGTGGTCCACTGCTTTAAGAGAAAAAGACATTTGGAGTTGTTCCCCCTTGTCTAGTTTGTAAGTCTTTTGGGGTTCCAGTTTTTCAGTGTTTTCTGTTGTTGGTAGGCTAGAGCTTTGGTTTGAATTAGGAGAGCAACTGTTCTTCCATGTTGCCCTGACTTCAGGAACTGGGACTCAAAACAGTGTCACCCACTGGGAGAGCTGGCATTGGGGGGATAAACTGGTGCAGCATCACTGACTTCAGTGAAGTTACACAGGCTTCTGTCACTTTACTGGTGCTAAGGCAATGCTGGATTTACACCTTGTCGAGGTCAGTGGGACAGGCAGGTGTAAATCCAGAGCGGATCTGTAGCTGTGGATCTGAACTGGTGTTATCTTACTCCTTGTCTTGTATTTCTAACCCCTGCAAACTATACAAAAGGCTCCAAATCAGCATTCTTATGTTCGTAGTGGTGTCTTTCAGCCCTACTGCACTTATCCTGCACAAAGGAGCTGACAGATCCCTTTGGCTACATGATAAGGCTCTGGAAGAGTTGGAAACCAAGCCCCAGATGTTTTATATTCCCTTTTTTAAGTGTGAACTTTTTTCCTCTCTGTGTGTTGGTGGGGCAGCTCAAAGGGGCCAACGTTTGTTGGGTGGCAGAGATTGCTGGCCAGGGAAGGTCTTGGTGTTGCACTGGGATATCGCCAGCCTGAGAAATGTTGGAGACAAAGGAGATTTTGGGACTCTTGGAGTTAATCTCAGTGCCACAGAGGCGGGTAAAGCTGGGCACATGGGCATTATGGAGCTGGAAGACATGCATGCCAGGTTTGCTAATGCTAAAAAATAGCCAGGCTCATTTCCATGAGCAGAAGTTGGGCACCGATGGCACCAGCCCCTCTCTGCACAAGGAGGCTGGATGCTGGGTGAGTCTAGCGGAGGAGTCCTTTGCTCAGAGGGGGCTGCCTTGCCCTGCAGGATCCCCTTGCAGGGCTACAGACATCCTGCCCTGACCCTCTCCCCGGCGTTCCCAGCCCTCTTTGCTTCCTGCGTCAGAGCCCCTGCCGCCCGCCCCGTGGTGAGTCACAGCTGGGATTCCTCAGCTCTGAAGTGGTTCCTTCTCTGTTTCTTTCTTCCCCTCCTCCCCAGGTGCTGAGCTTTTTTTCCAAAGCCTTGGATTGAAGGGTGTGTCTATGAAATCTCGCAAACACAAGCAGGCCCCAGCAGGAATGGGTGAGCACCGTTCCCATTATGTTATGAATACCTGGCTGATTGCCACGGGGATCCTGCCAGGCTGAGCAGCCAATCTCGAGCACCTAGACCTGCTGAGCTCTGGGGTTTTGCTCCTCTCACTAAGTCATTGCTTTGCAGAGATGGACAATTTTAATCTCCTCTCAGCAACAGCCATGTTTTTGTACTTGCTTGGCCTGCTGCGATATCCCAGTTCCCACGGTTAGCACCTTCCCAGGGTACTATGCCGGTAGGGGTGGAGAGTTGAGCAGGCAGCTCCGGCAGCTGGACTGCCCATCCTTGTGTGTGACTCATCTCGTCCAACCTGCAATCTGAAATATTTTCTGTTGCCCTGCCCTACACACTGGGTACTGCCCCAGCTCACCCGGGCCCCTCCATACATCTCGAGTCGATGTGCTGCATCAGGTTTGGAGGCTGCCTGGTGTATTTGTGCATTGGAGAGATCTGTCAGGCTGGGAGGGAACATAGCTGGGCGGTCTGGGCCTGAACCATCTCCACTTCCCGAGGGTGGACATGTGCTGTGTGTTGGGCTTCTTCCACCTCCTCAAATGCACCACGAGCGCTTGGTTGTTCCTGGTGAGGATGTTGAGGGATATGTGTTGTTTAAGTAGCCATGCTTAAAGCTAGCAGAGAGGATGCAGTAGCTGAGACTTCAGCATGACTTCTCAAGTAGGCAACAAACTCTGAACCCCAGTTACAAGCTCTGGTTGCTAATGTCTACAAAGGCCTAAGGGAGCAGGTCTTCTGTGCTAGCAGTGCCTGCTAGCAAGGTTAAGCCACCAGTGAAAGTCTGCAGTCCATGCCATGATGTGCTGTCAAGCTCCACAGTTGAAAGCTGTCTCAGACTCAGCTAGCATCTGTGCAGAGTGAAGATGATGGGTGTGAGGTTGTAAATGGTCTCTGGACCATACTGAGCCTGGAGCATATGAAACCTGGTACAGATAGACCCGGATCTGAGCTGCAAAGTCTCAGTCCTGATCACTAGTAGTAATTTGACCTGACCTTCTTTCTGTTTTCCTTTGTTTGCTCAGCAAAATGGACACCAGTTCACACACATCTGTTCTTGGCATCATGACTGCGCTCYGGACAGGCTGGCCTTTCCAAGCCCTGATGAACTTTCCATGCTGGAAAGAGGAACGTCCCCATCTCTGCTGAGACCTGATGGAGGTTAGCATGGGCCACAATCCACACACCCCTCCTGCCAGGCAGGGACAGTCTTGTTCRTGTCCCCATCTGTGGGCAGAGCTGCTGCTTTTCCCACTGCCCTTTTGCTTCTTGCCCTGGATTCCCAGAGACTGCCACTGGGTGATGTTGCTCTGTAGCATAAATGGTGTGTGTGTAGAGGGGAGAGCAGGTCAGGAGGTGCTGGGAAATACCGTTTTGACTCATGCCTTCCAGGGAACGAAACGTTGCCCTCCCACACACACTGGTCCCCACCCTGTTTGCCCCTGCACCAGGGCTCTGTCCTCCTGGAGGGCTGTGCAGGATTAAATATGGGCAAACATCAAATGGCCAACCTTATTGCCATTTTGTTTCAGGTGAGGCTTCCTCCAGGCCTGTGACGGCCTTGTGGATACGCAGGAATCTGGGCTGGGTGGGGAGTGTGTTGAAGCAGCAGCTGCTGCTGCCTCGCTGCATATGCGAGTCCCTGGCATGCCTGGAGGTGGAGGTGTGGGACCTGTTGGCACTCCCACCCCGTAAGCCCAAGGGCAGCGAGCTGACACAACTCTCCTGGAATCTGTCCCGCTCTAACCAGGATTGTTGGCAGGTGGGTACCGAATCTTGGCAGCACAACAAGGGAACGCTGGTTTCTCTGAAATTCTTGGGCTCGTTTGGTCAGGGCGCTGGCATGCGGAGTCATGGCAGAGTTGGCATGTGCATCACTGCAGCAGAGGTGGGCGGTGGGGCCTGGAGACGGGACTGCGAGGCTGGTGGCTGGCTGGGCTGGCAGCTCGGGATCTCTCCTATGTTCCTCCTGGCTGGTAGCAGCTTGGGTCTATTTTTTTTTTTTTCCCTAATCTGGGTGCACCAAGTGATGGGCCAACCTTGTCCTTCATTCCTCCTCTCACCTTGGGCTGAGGCAGTGAGATGTGGTACCAGGACAGGGAGCCACCGGGCTAAAAGGCTGCCAGCCCTGTTGTGCACTGGTTTTGGTATTGCTGGGAGTCCCAGCCATGACAGGGTGATGCATGGAGACCCCCCATGATCCAGTTCCCCTGAACCAAAGCCAGGCTGAGGACATCTCAAAGGTGAAGCTCCCTTAGCAGGTCTGTGCAGGCTTCTGTCTCCCAGGCACGGTCTGGGAGGCAGAGACCCCAGGGCTGCCCTGAGCCAGCCAGGCGCAGGTGGAGATGGAAACTAAGCAACAGGGATGGCTGCAGGACAGAAGAAGAGGTGTTTCACATGTCTGGGATGGTGAATAACTGGAAATAGTTGAAAGAAAGGGGCAACCCAGCCTTGCGGCAGAAAACCTGAGCTCAGCTTGGCCACCCTGGGGAGTCTGAAGGGCTGCAGTAGAGGAAAGCCCCGACTGCACCACTGTCCCCAGTGATGAATTCATGCAGGGCAGAATTTTGCCCCTGTTTTGTGCCAGGTGTGGAGTGGGCTGTGCAGAGGCGGCCTCCCCTCCCCTGCTGCAGGTAGATCTCTGCACACCTGGCCAAGGAGGCAGGGTGTGGGCAGGGGAGGATGGGCCCTGGCAAACTGGGCAAGGCTCAGGTGTTCACATTCCTCCCCGGATTGGCCACGGAGAGAAAAACCTGGCCTTATATGGTCAAAAAAGCCAGTGCTGGCTGCTCCTCCTCCTCCCTGTGAAGGGACCTGTGGAGGGGTGTGGATGGGCTGATGGGGTCGGACATGTTTTCCTCCACCCTTCCTTGCTCTCCCCTCCCTTCTCCAGGTGCCCTGGAGACAATTATGGTATTGGCTTTGCAGCCAGCGTGGCTGATTTTTGGGGCTTGCAAAGAGGCTGGTTCCCCCCAGCGAGCGCGGCTGGTTTTGTGTCCCCCAAGAGCCAGGGAGGTGATGGGTGGGCAGCCAAAGGTGCCCCTTGGTGGGGCTGGAGATCTCTTCAAGCTCAGGTAGACAGTAGGGACAGTACAAATGACTGCCTGTCTGATGGTTAAGCCTCTTTCCTGCTTGCTGAACTCCCTACTCTCTGTCCTGGGCTGCAGCATTTGGTTAGGAAAACTACATTATACCCCCCTCAACTTGATCCCATCTTAGGCTGCAGGCAAAAACAAATATGAGAAACTGAGGCACAGTTTTGTCCAAAATCATGCAGGGAAAGGAAGTTAAACTCTTGTCTTTGCCCAAGACTGGGGGAGTTCCTTTTCCACGGCTGATTTCTTGGGGTGAGCTGCTTCGATCCCTGGAAATGGCTGTGCCAGGCGGCAGGCCTGGGAGATAAGCCTGGGGGATCCATCTTTCTCCTCCTGTCTTGTGCCCTGTCTCTTGGAGTCGCTCCAGGCATGAGCTGCAACCAGGGGGAGCAGCTGTGGGTGAAGTGGAACTTGGCAGATTAAACTGGGTTGGAAATTGGAGTGGGCTTGGGGGTACTTCTGGAAGAGTGCAATTGCACTCAGTGGGACTAGGTGTAGTGGAAAGTCTCTAGAGCTCTAGGCCATCCTTTCTCCACCCCAGGAACACATTTCCATCTCACTTCCCACACGTTTAACAACACAGAACATGTGGAGGGATTTTTCCCCCCCCCTCCAGTACAGAGCATGAACTCAGCTTGCACCAGATTTCCCCAGTCTCAATTTACTTGTCTCTGTGAGCCTGGCTGCTCAGTGCCCTGGGGAGGACTAGAAGATAGGCTGTCTGCACTGACAGCAGGTCCATGACCTGGTTTAATGGGAGTCTGGTGGGCTCTCTCTGCTTCTGTCCAAAGGAGCATTCCTACATCTGGAGGGAAAGGAGAGGTGGGAGAAGAACCAGAAATGTTCCCACATGCAGCTGGATAGCTGTTTCATGGGGAGCAGATGGGCTGAAAGCTGAGTTTCCAAAGGAAAACATGGTTTGTCTCTTTATAAAGTTATTTTTAGTGTGTTCTTGCAGGATTTAGCCCTAAAAGGACAAAAAAGTGGTGTGTCTCTGCAGGTTAGAAAGGGTCCGTGGCCTTTTTCAGACTGCAGCTGGCAGCACAGCACCCAGCCAGAGCTTTTGGTGTTACTCACCAAAGCCAGACACCAAGGAGGGGAAGGTGACAGGTTCATTCCCTGGACTGGTGGGATCTGATTGGGGGAGGTGTTTCTCACTCTTGGTAACTCTGCTGGGAACTGATTTGCCTTCCCCAGGTAGACCCCCAGACTAATTCGAAAGTATGTGTGGGCTACGAAGGAATGAGATCTCGGTCTGTGTGCAGTGAAACGAATCTGGGCCAGCCAGGCCGGGTTACAGGCATGATTTCCACTATGACATGAGTTCTTGGTGGGTGAGGAACATGCTTTAGGATTGGGCAAACCTCTGTGTCTCAGTCTACCTTCGTAGCCACTGTTCCACCCTCTTGAAGCATCCAGGGAAAGATCTTGACCACGCTTTGGTATCTTCTTTCTCAGCGCCTGGGAGCTGTTTTCCCATTCTCCTGGGAGGCTGGGCTTGCTGGAAGGAAGGAGGGGGTTGTTTGGGATGTGGCAGCTTATGGGATCCAGGACTTGTGGAGGCCTCTGAGCCTCCTTTTTGGAGGCGTTTGCAATGGTGTCACCTGCCCAGGAGAGGGAGCCTGGAGCTCACACTTGGGTGCTCCCCACCCCGGGAGGCAGCGGCCCAGGTATGCGGTGCCCTTAGATGTGGTCTGGGGCTCAGACTCTCCCTGCTTGGAAGACAGCAGAGGAGCCCTGCTGCTTCCCTCTGTCTGCTCTGGCTTGTCTTCTGGACTCCAGCCCAGTTGCTGTTGTGCAGACGTGAATATTTCCCTGGTGATCTTCCCTGCCAGAGTCTGCCCCACCAAAATCAGCTCTGCCCCCTGCTTTCAGCACATGGATTTATCTGTCCCTGGGTTTTGCCCCTGGGCTTTGTCTCGCAACTGGGCCATGTCCTGGACATCTGATGTCTCCTTTCCCCACGCTTGGGCAGATGCTCCAGTCTTTGGCTCCAGACAGGGTTTGAGATCATCTTTGGGAAGCCTCTTGTAGTTGAAACTGATACAGTTTTACCTGGAGATGGCTGTGCTTTGGATTGCACAGATGTAGCTCGCCAGATAACACGGATGAGCTTGCCTTTATTCCACCAATCCCCTTAGCAGCAGCTAAATCTGTTGGCTGCTGTGTTGATTACTGTGCTGGCTCAGCATCCTTGCCCTTGTAGGACTGTCCCCCAGCACCCCAAAGGGGATTCTGAGATCCTGAGTTGATGGTACTGCCTGGTATTTCTCAAGGGGGTAAGGGGTGTGATGCCCTTCACTGGACAAAGAAAAGATATAGAACTTCCCCAGTGAATTTAACAGCTGGGTTTAGGGCTGGCTGTGTCTCTTGTGTAAGAATAGCTACAGAAATTAGCCCTGAGGAAGGGGCTGGTCCTTCAGATGAAGTCAGTGCTTAAGGGGTAGTATGGTGGAGGGGGAAGGATGGGTACATGGGCAGATACCGGTGTCCCAAAGCAATGTCACTATCATCTCGGGCATAGCTCAGCTCCCATCAATGGAGTGCAGGAATTATTCTGCTGCATAAAATCATTGCCCTGGTATGATGTGGCTTGAGATACACTTTCCAATTGTCAGTGGGGAAACTGAGGCACAGAGCAGTGAAGTGACTGAGACAGTGAAATAGTGAGTTGGGTCCTTCTCTCCTGGRTCCTAGAACAGTGAACTCAACCCAGGAGTCCAGCTTCCTAGTCCCTTACTCTGGCCTCAGGGCTCTCTTGCAGTCCCCTGGGTGGTGAAGGCTCAGAAGCAGCAAAAAAAACAAAAAACAAAACAAAACAAAAACAACACACACACAAAAAAAAAAACCAACCAAACATATGGCAGGGAGGGAAAACAGCTAGAAACTTGCAGGACTGGGCTGTTGTTGAGCCCCTGCCCTTTCCAGCCTGGCCGCGAGCATGCATCTCTGACCACCCTCTCGTCCAAYTTCCCCAGGTTGAATGTTCAGGGCTCCCAAACCCTCCCTGTCTGTTCAGGTTTCATTCTGGGCAACACTAGCTCTGTGTTTCTCCTTTCCCCCCTTGCTCACAGAGCCCCAGCCCCACCCTGCCTTACAAGGATGCCAGGCTGTTCAGAGCAGTCATTCATCTTCTGGGCCTCACGCACCTCTGGTGTTGTGCAGCCTTGCACAAACCCAGAGTTGTTCCTCCAGCTGGAAGGGCTTTCGTCGAAGGGCTCTGCTGGGTCCTGCCTCCAGGGGAAGCTCTGCACTAAAGTGCCATCTCCTTCTGAGCTGGGAATGGCTTGTACGACTGGGAGCTCACTCATAGCTCCCCGCTTTCCCATCCCTGGGATGGGAAACCAGATTTAACAGGTGGGGACTCTTTCTGCTGCCCTGGACTGTCCTCCCCTCCTCTGCCCCTGTACCCTTTGAGCTGACCCTGAAAGTGCAGTGTTTCTCTCAGGTGGGCAGGAAACAGCAGAGCAGAGATGTTCCCCATCTCGGGTCCTGTAGCACCTCTGAGGTGCCTTGTCTGTTTTGGATCTCCCAGATAAGTCCCTTAGAGGAGGGTGTTTTTGAGCAAGGAGCACCAAGAAAACCCCTGTGCTCTGGAAGGGCACCTGTGAAATGAGGGGCTGCATGGAAGTGTGGTTCCCCAGGACGGATTTGGGTCCCAGGTGCACAGAAGTTCCCCTTTGCAGAGGTGCAGGGGGAGTTTAGCAAGGGGAAGCTTTGTGTAGATGAGTACGGTGGTGAGAGCATGGTGGCCTGTGCAATAACCCTTCATGTCCTGAAACATGCTTGAGCTGCTCTGTGATTCAAAGCCACGTGGGAGCCTGGTGGCAGAACAGTGGTGAGCTCCCCAAAGCCTTGGCTGCTGGCTCTGCGTCTGCCCCTCCAGCCCTGTGTACTTCTTCCTGGGGATGTGGACCAAACAAATTACCTGGGAAGCAATTTCAGCTTCATTTGGCTGCCAGAGTTTAGCCAGAGCCTTTGGCTGAGACCTGCTGGCAACTGGGGAAGGAATTGCTGTTTCAGGTGGGCTGTGGTAAGAAATTTGGAGAAAACCAACAATACAATGCATTCTGTGTGACACTCAATACTTTATTAGAACAGCCATAACCCCGGAGAGCCGGTGTTCTGGTTACATAGACGCTACAGTAGTTGTCTATCCTACAGAAATGTGGAAATACTGTGATGCGCTCAACGGAAATATGCCAAGAGACTATTAACAACTCCTCCTGTGAACTCAAAATCTGGGAACTCAAGTGGGGCTGTGTGGCAGTGGCTGAGGCCAGAGCCTGGCCTCATAAAGGAAAATACTGCAGGGCACTGTCTATGTTAGTTTGTGCAAGAGGGCCACAGAAATGTCTGTGTTGAGGCCAGAACATCCCCCCCACCTTGCTCACAGGGGGACATGGCATCTCCAGAGTTGGCTCTAGTAGCTTTGGTGCGACATGACTGCTGTGCATTGGCTGGTGTCAGCCGGGTAAGGTAAAAGCTGCTATCTAAGTTCAATAAATACAAAGACAAGTCCTGCTTGTTGTAGTTAAATGGGAACCAATATCCCATTTCTAGGACCTAGCACCACTGTGTGTGGAGTCTGGAGTGCCTTTAGGTGAGGCAGGCGGAGATGCTCTCTGTTAGAGAGAGATAGCTTATGAAAATAAAAGTTTTGAGGAGTTTTAGCTTTGGTGGCATGGGAAGGAATGAGGGGCCACGCAAAAGGCAGTAAAATCAGTTAAATACTCTGAAGTGGCCAAGGATCCCCCAGTACAACCAGCATGTTTGTCACCAGATATGCAAATCCACCTGGCTCAGATTGTTTACCTGCATCTCCCCACCAGCTCAGTTTGGAAGGCTTGATGTGGCTTTCAGAGGAAGGCAGCATCAGTGAACACCTCTCACAGACACACACACAGAGCAGGGACAGAGCAGAGAATGATTTTGTAATACTGGTAAAATGGCTGGGCTGATGGCTTCTGGCTGCTGTGTTAAAAGCTTGTGTAATAATACTTTCCCCTCCTGCCAAGTYTCCTATAGGTAGATCTCAAAGGTTGTGAATGCACATCCTCTGGGGAAACAGACCTMGAGAGGAAGATGTTGGTGTGGGTATCTGAATGGGAGAGTCTCTAAAATCCTGGGTTGGTTTCTGCTTGTAACTGGTAACAGAGGTGTTAACTGGGATGTTGTAAAGACAAACTTAAAAGAGACTGCCTGGAGTGGATTCTCATCCTTTGTCCCTCGGACATTGGCTTGAGTTCAGGAAAAAGTGCTTTGGCCTCATTTGGCTACAGATGCCAACGGGTCTTGTGTTTATGCTGTGGCTCCGTTTCTCCTAGGAGCATTCTTCGGCGGGCAGGGAACTGAGCTTTGGCCGGGCACCGCTGATGAAGGCATCTGCTTCAGGTGTCACTGAGTTGTCACTGTGGCTTCTAGAGGGCAGTATCTTTGTGCTGCCTCCATTTGGCTTCATCTCACTGTTGGTGCCGCCTGTTCCTCTTGCAAACAGCTTGGAGTTTCTCAAGGTGCTGGCAGAAACTGCTGGGGTGGGGAGAAATGAGAGGGGGGAGGTTAGAAACATTTCATTCACACTCTGCTTTACCAAGCTGTATGAGTAAAACCACTTACGGTGCTTTGGTCTGGAGTGGACGGTGCTGATGACTGTGGGTATTGGTTGCTCCATGCTGTGAATGCAAGAATAGAGTGTGAGGACACGTATTAACCTCTGCAGTGCCAGAGAGATATAGAGGACTGGAGTCTGGGCTACGTGGGTAGAGCCAAGTGCATGGTTGGATAATGAAGGCTAACTCAACAGCATCTGGGCAAAGCATCATCTAGAGAAGTGCTGGAACCCTCCAATCTGGGGAGTCTAAGGAAAACTTCAGAGCAAGAAACAGGGCTGAACTGTATGGGGACTGCTGGGATTTGTTCTTTCTTTGATCAACCCTTCAATACCAGACTCAAAGCTTGGGATGTCTGCTTTCTCCCTAGGTGTTCGGGTGCATCCCTTCCCCTCTTCAGGCACAAGGAAGCCCAGCTTACCTGCTCTCCTCCCCTTCCATCAGCTTCCTGTAAGTGAGGATCTCCACATCCAGTGCCAGCTTGATGTTCATCAGCTCCTGATACTCTTTCACCAGATGAGCCATATCCTCCTTGCTCTTTTGTAGGGCTTCTTCTAGCTTGACCAGTTTGGCTTTGGCATCCTTGAGGGCCATCTCGCCATGCTCTCCTGCTTCTTTGATATGCTCCTCTAAGTACAGGCACTGGTGTTGCAAAGGGAAAAGGGCGGCGGAGGTGTTAGGTGTGTTGTAGTTTCAGACCTGTACGTCAGAGTTTTGTCACCCACCCCAGGACACACCTGGCTCTTTTGGGACACAATGCAGGACCTCAGCTTCTGGATCTGTATGTTCAGGTCTGCAATCTCCCGTCGGCTGTCAAGGAGGTGTCCCCCGTAGGTGCCTGACTGGGTGCTTCCTTCATTCAGCTGCAGGGGAGATGGAAGAGTGGGTTACCTGCATGCCTCCTCTGCTGTAGTAAAGGAATCTGCAAGGATTCCCACTGCCCTGGAGGAGAAACACCTAACTGGGGAAAAATAGCAGGTGTGTGGAAGGATTTAGGGCTCATTCTCATATCTTCTTCTGGCTGAAGCTGTGCCACGTATAGAGCACACTGTCTCTTGGGGTTAATCACATTCTTGCTCTGTTTGGAGGAGGCACCAGTGGAAGGTTATTTGCATCTTATGTGGGACAAGCTGCCACTGGGAGATGTCCTTGCCTTTCTCCACTGACAGTATGGAGAGCCTACAGCAATGAAACTACTAATTTACACACCTGAGTTAGGAGTTGATCTGGGTTAGCACCCTGTCCCTCCCTCCATTCCAGGTGTAGTCTGTCCCTCCACATCTTGCTGATTCCTGTAGTTTCTAGGCTGATCTCTCTCCCTCTTCTTTCCCTGCCTCTCCCCAGTATCAATCAGATAAGRAGACAAATACCTTTCTCCTGGTAAGTGCTTCAGCCTCCTCCCAGCTCCTAAGAGCCAGGGCTTCATACTGGGCCCTCACTTCTTCGACAATTCTGCTCATATCAAGTTTGCATGCATTGTCAATTCCCAGTACAACAGAAATGTCCTTAATTTCTGTCAGCAGCTCCTCGAGTTCCTGAATAGCAAAGAGAGAATAGGACTGAGATACCAAGTAGTCAACAAGGCCAGGAGAGAGCTGAACCCTGGCAGATCTGCTGTGCTTAGCTAGGCAAAGCATCTTCCATATGCAGCGTGGAGATGGTGAGACTTCCTAGGTTTTCAGTCTCTGAAGTTTGGAAGCTGGTATTATTTTCCCCATAAAATCCAGACTTAGGCTAGGGTGTTGGTTTGGGACCTTTGGATACAATCTGTTAAGGGTCTGACAAAATAGTGCATTTGTACTGCATCAAGAGCAGGTTAATTGAACTGATGATCATGCTTCAATATCTATCAATATTCAGATGGTGGACATATATGTCTTGGGCAAGAAATAGGGCAGCGTGAATCATTCTGCAGGCTGGTGCTGCTAGAAGGATGCCTTTGCCCAGCTCTGCTTCAGTATCTAGAGAGGCTGTGGCTGCCACTTGTGTTATTATAGTCTGCTTTGTGTCTAGTTAGTGAAGGGAGAAACAGGACCCTTCTCTGAACACATCCATTGCTAGCAGACCTATTCCACTCTCCAGAGCTGCTCTCATGCTGGGGAAACTCAAGCCAGCATGAGGGAAGCAGGAACATGCACACAAAAGCTGCGGTATCACTGACTGGGATATTTGCTCTTGATAGCTGACTCAGTCACAGCTTTAGGAAAAGGAGCCAAACAATGATGAATGCAGACTCCCCTCAGTGAGCCTAAAAAGGACCCTTAATCCATGACTGTAAACTGTGCTCCTGGGTGGTTTGTATCCAGGCAAGACATGACTTGATGTTGAGCAGATGGTGTACATATTCACTTGGCAGCTCCCCCCCGCCAGCGTCAGACTGTTCCYGCAGGGGTGTCACTCTTATCAGTATCTCTGCGTTGCTTCTGATTTACACCAGTGTTAAAAGAGAGCAGCATACATCTCTCCCCATCTCTTACCTTTCATCTTGATGTTTTTGTTCTTCCCTTTTGTGCTGAGGGCTCTAATCTCTTTAGAGAAGCATTTGTATACCTTGTTTGCCTTGCCTTCCCTTGACTGGGGAAACAAAGGGCACCCTGACATGGTGGTTCATGAATAACAGAAAAATACCCCACCACTCTTCCAAAGAGCAGGATTATCAGTGTATTTTTTCCCACTGGTGTTTAATCCTTGAGCCTCTCTGTTAATCTTTGAGCAGGTTAATAGCAATATGAGAAAATGCATGTTTATTGCAAATACTTGAGCATCCTCTGCCCAGGGCAGGGGGGACGGGGGAAAGAACCTGGTGGTTTATTAATGAGAATTGAGGCTGGGATATTCTTCTGATTCATACCAACATGCTGTGAGCAAAGCTGTCAGGCAAAGTTTTCCTCATTTGCCCTTCCACTGGATATGTGTGCCTATACATTGATGTCAGTCAAATCAACAGGTACAGGTGAGAAAATGACTAACCTGAAAACAAGCTATGGAGAGGAGAGGGCAGAGAGAGAGAGGTGGAGGGTAATTTCCTTGCATGATGCATGGGTAAAAAAAAATGCAATCTTCTGCCAGGACAGCAGTGTGGAACCTGGAGGAAATTAGCTCAAGAAGAAGATCCTCACAGCAGGATCTGATTTCCAACTGCCCCTGTGAATTGCCTTGCACCAGGAATAATCTTATAATTTTAGAGGAAGTAAGGCTTCATGGTTAGTTGCAGGCAGGGCATGTGTTCTAATGCAGTTCTGATATTATGCAGGTCCTTCTGCCTCTCTGTGCCTCAGTTTCCCCACAAGGAACGTTAACATTCCTCTGTCAAGCGTTTTAATTGTTTGTATTGGTAGAATTTAGACAAATCATTAGTATTCCCAGAACACTGCCGAGCCTGCTTGGTAACATTTTACAGGCTCTGAGTAAGTGGCTGTAATCACTTCACCCTGTTTGAGTAGATACAGGCATGCTGCAGCCTTTGGGTTTGTCTGAAGGGCTGCAGACTCTGTATGCCTCCCCCCTTGGTGAAATCATACCTGACTGCGCACTTCTCATTTAAGTGGAAATGGAGTATGTTGGATTGTGTTAAAGAGCATCCAGCACCTTACCCAGGTTCACCACGGCTTGTCCTGTTTTTTTGTGAGCCCTTCCTCTGAATCTGAGAATAATATTCAGCTTGCTCATGACCTGGGGCATTCAGTCTCAAGGCAAACGCTATCAGCGGGGGTTAGGAGCTCAGCCCAAGCAGCCAGCTTGGGAGTTAGATGTGGGTTCCTGACTGTTAGAGGGGAGACCCGCTGGAGCAGCCTCCCTGCAGTAGCTGTGGGGCAGAAGGAACATCCTGATCAAATTTAAAATGGAGCTAGTTTAGTTAAAGAAAGGGGATTAGGTCATGAGACCCTGCTTTAAGCCATCGAATAGTTGTAACTGCCCTGGACAAGCTCTCATTTTGGTGTAAATCCAGAACAATGCCCTCTCTGTAGTGGAACTGTCCACAAAAATGCCATTTTTTTGCATAGTAGCTTGCGTGTGTGCCAGGGCCACTCTCCCGATGGCATTTTTACCTGCTCGTAGATGGTTTTTTTCAAATCCATCAGCTCTTGGAGCCCATTGAGTTTTACCTCCAGCTCAGTTCTGTGCAAGGAGCTCACATCTAAATCCTGCAGGAGATGGAAAGTGTATTAATGAGTAGTTTGTCTTTGAGTTTGCAGCAAGAAGTCTTTCCCACTGCCAGCTCTTCCCCAGCAAGTGTCCTGCTTGCTATTTATTGGCAGGTACTTGTGAAACTGCTCTCCTGCTCTACAAGTAGGGAGGCTCCTTTGTGGACCTTCTTCCTCTGCAAGTTTTTTTTTTTTGTTGGTGAGAGCTTTGGTGGAAGTCTCAAATGAGGTAGGGTGGAGAAGGAAACAGGCAAGGCTGGTCCATACCCACTCATCTTTTGTTCACCACAAAAAGCACAGGTTATTGAAAACTCTGATGCCATCCACAAAAGTCGCCAGAACTGCCCTTACTGGCTGATGAGTGTGTCAGGGAAAACATGCAATTAGCCTTAATGATCATTTGCGGAGAACGTTTCCTCTGTCTAATAATACCCTGCATTCCTGCATCTTGGATTTTTTTTTTTTTTTTTTTTTAATGTAAAGGCTGTGCACAAAGCCTCCCATTTCAGCTGATATTCAAATACAGCTACTTCTGGGGCGGGATATTTAAACAGGGTGTGGCCATGCGATGGGAAACAAAAGCAAACACATTTATCAGTTTCCAGCCTTTCCCAGCCTATGATGTCATTCAGAAAACATGCCAGGGAGGAGAGGTTTTGCCTCAGAGGGTCCTGGCGTGCAGAACCCTCCAGGCCAGGTCTGGCCAGTGCAATTGCAATGTGGTTGGGTGCAGGCATGGTCTGACCCCCAGGTGCTTCTGCCAAGAGCTGTGGGGCTTTTCTGTAACCGCAAGTGGCCCAGACTCACTTGCACTTTTCTTATTGAAATGGTGACTGTGTTCACCACTCTGCTGTCCTCCTCAAGACCTTATTACCCCATAAAACATCTGTGGTACAAGGACTGTCTTAGCTGAGCCTGGACCATCTTGCCTCTCCAGGCTCTTCTGTGACTACGCAGAGCTGGTGTAGAGCCCGTCCAGATGAAAAGCCTCTCTTGGCACTGACCTTTTTGAGCTCCGTGAAGGTGTATTCCATGCCACTACAGAGGCGAATTTCATCCTCGTATCTAAGGAGAGTGAAAAAAGCAGTAAGAAATTGCACATGGTGAAAGCCTCTGGGATGCATGAGATTGTCTTGYTGGCCCCAAAAAGCATTGGTATCAAAGCTTTCTGCTTTTACTATGATGTCCCACCTCCTTGACATATGCTAGACAGGAAGGAGAGATATCTCTTAGGTGTGGGCATCTTGTCCAAGAGAGAGGATAACAAGCTGCCACATGCCAGCTGCTCTGTAGTAACACCATGAGCACTTTAAGTCTGAAGAGCCCCAGAGTAGAGAGGAGGTAGCTGTAATTCTGATTTAATTTGAGGGCTAAGTAACCTCAGGTTACCTCACATTTGCCACAGAAAGAGAGAGTAGACATGGAGAAGTGGGGTGTGGCGAGTTATTCTCTGTGAAACCCAGTCGCATGCCCAAAGACTCCTAAATTTTCACCCTAAGCCTTCCTCTTCTGTTTCTTTCAGGTATCCTCAGCATTTAATTTCCAGAGTCTGGGAGTCCTCTCAAGGGAGAAAAGTTTGGCTTGTGAAAATTCCGAGAACACTGGACTGGTATCGTAACTTATCCTAACTGTAGCACAATTTGTGAAGTAACACAGGACATGGCAAAGCAATTCGTGGAAAATAGTGCCCACAGAGCAGAAGGTAACAAAAACCGGACGGGATAGGGTGGAGTCCTAATGGCTAAATATCCAGCAGAGGAACCAACCCCACAGGTGTTTAAAAACAGGTTTGATAAGGCAGGACCAGGATAGCAAAGACTTAGTCCAGGGGCAAATGCATTTCTTGATGGCCAGCAACAGACACAAGAGGGTAGCTTAGGGAATACACCAACCCTTGTTGGCTCCTGGGACAAGCATGTGGCTAGCCCTGATGTTGCTAAAAGCAGGTATCTGACCAGGAAGCCACAGAGTCTCTTTTGGGCCTGCTGTGTGACCAGCAGTGGTTGGTTCATTTGCCATGCAGCAGCATTATGCRATGGGTGTTTGGTATCTCCCACTGTGCTGCTGGACACGCTTTGGGAGTGTTGGCTCTTCTGCTGAGACCAGAGCAGGTTGAACGCTCAGGGAGGTCATGGCTTCCCTGCTCTTCCGTGATACCTGAGGCTCCTCTTAGCCTAATGTGCTCATAGCGTTTCCAGGCTGTGAATTAAACCTTTCAGTGCTACTTATAGATGTCATCAAATTGGTATGGAGAAAGCTGAGATCTTTGGGAATGAGGTAAAATGGCATCTTCTAACAGAGTGATGATGATAAAATCAGGAATGACAGCCATATTCTGTTGTTTGGTGGTCTGGTGCATCATCGCTCCAGTTACACTCCAGAGCCTTCCCTGCTGTTGTACAAACCTTTAGGAGAAAGAGGAGCTGTGCCTAGGAGCAGAAGGAGGAGAAGGTATTGGGAGTGCAGCACAGGGGATTGCATTGCAGGGCAAGGGCGTAAGTCAGGCTCAGGAGCTGACCTGAAATATCAAAAGCAGCTCCCTGGAGCTGTTGCTTCCTCCACGGAGGGGATAGTGGGGGACATAGAGGGGATCTGACTGGCACAGGCTCTACAGTTATGTGCTTCTAAGGTTCCTCTTGGGTACCCCCGTGGTGTTAAACTCACCCTCTCCTTGCCTGCCTTTATAAGGCCAGGTAGCATGGCTAACGAGATTTACCTGTCTGGTTTCTCTGCTCTTTAGCTGGAATGTTAGCCATGCTGGCAGGAACTATGTACTGAGTTTAATTACAGCCTGCCACTCTTCCTTCATCCTCATTGCATCTCAGCCCAATCCCAGTCTGTCCCAGCCTGCCGAAGCAGCTTCACACATTGCCGGGCGCTGACATAATCTTGCATATTGAACAAACAACACTCCTGAGTGAAAGAGAGCAGGCCCAGCCAGCCAAACATGCTCACCGCACGGCTCTGGAGGGACCTGGCAGCTGGGAGATGATTCACATGGGGAYGGAGCATTCCACAAACACATTACAGCATTTATCTCCTTACAGATAATCCTCAAGCAGTCATGCATTAAGGCATAAATCCATCCCATCTCGATTCATGCACTTAAGACACACTTGAGACAGGCGTCTGGTCGCCTTGGGCTCCTTCCCTAGGCAGTGAAGCAAAATCAGAGGTGAACCAAATCTCAGGCAGGCTATGTTCCTCTCTGGATGTGCCTTCAAAACTACTTTAGAGTGAAGATATAGTGGTGGGATGGATCTGAGCCTGGTGGCATGAAATTAAGTCAGTCTTCCTCTTGTGGAGCAAGGAAATGGGGCAGGAAGTAGCTGAAAACCGACTGCAGAGGTTGAAGGTAGAGGGGTGTTGACTGTCTAGTCTTCAGGTGGCAAGATTTGACTAACACAATCCCTGGATCTCCGAAATGGATCCTCTAAGGGCTGTATGCCCTGTATTTTCCTGCAGTATCTCCCCGGTGCCACACCAGAGTAGGTCGGCACAGGCAAAAATTCCCTGCCTTCTCATTCAAATTGGTCTTTGCATGTGCAAATCACACATGCGGGGAGCTGAAGCAAACACTTGTGTAGATGTGCACCTCTGGGCAGTGATCCCTATTCGGGTATGTTTCGGTATTTGATTTTTTAGCTTGACTTCCTGAAGAAGCAGGGTTTGAGATTCTGTGCCAGCCTTCAAACCACTTCCCTGTCCCCTCTCCATCTTGCTCTGTGTTTGGAATTGCTGGCCAATGGCAACCTAATTTGAGAAGGAGGTGCAAGTGCCTAGCTAGTTAAATCTCCTGTATGATTTTTGGAAAGCAGTCCCTGGATAGACAAGACAGACCTTACAGGGCCTTACAGAGGGGCATTGACAGTCAGATTTCAGACGTTAAGTGATCTGTTGGGCAGCACCCTGGTTGGGTGGTCACTGTGTGCATGGCGTGTTACGTCTGGAGGGCGGCAGCAGGGATGAGAGCATAACCAGTTAAATTTGCCAGTGAAGTTATTAGCTTTTCCTCCGCAAAAAGATTTCCTTTGGGAAAAGAAACCTCCACAGGAGTTGGAAGCCTCCAAAATTTGCATGGTTTAGGCAGACCATTTGCTCCAGAAAAACAACTGGGCTGAGGCAGCCTTCTTGAAGGCGGCGTGCAGGACTCAACAGTCAGTGTGGGTTAGGACGGGGTTGGATCGCTGCCTGGAGAAGGCTCAGAAGCAGCAGTTCTCTCCCCGTGAATCACTAACCACTGGGAGCAGCACGGTGGATTGTCACTGTCACAGAAATCCACCTGCACTGGCTTTGGGTGTTAACAGCACCCAATGACAGGGTGGGTTTTGCCTATTTGCTGCTTTGATCACCCCTGGCAGGGCTTGTGCCTTGCAGCTCACAAATGGGAGAAAGCGGAAGGAGAAGGCTCCACAAATGAAGGAAAAGTGCTTTGAGGAGCAGTGTCATTTCTGAACGCTGTTTTCCTGTGGCTGTGTAGTCCCACAAAGCGGGAACTCTTCTCAAGACCGATAGTTGGGCTAGTCATAAGCTGGTGCCCATTGTGGATTCTCTGCTGTCTAATATTGTGCATGTGCACACGCTGCATCCTCATCCTCTGTGTGTGTTGGATGTAGGGTGGGTCCTGTTCCTCTAGTCAGTCTCTTTTTTTAATTTTGAGGGATGTAGCATCCCTATCATGTCTACCCTGTTGTCCAGCTAGGTAGTAACTGTCCAAGAAAATCAAAAGGTAGGGGGAAAACACACAGACAGCCTGTTTGTGTAAGCACCTTTATCCTTAAGAAATCAGGCTGAAAAAAAAAAAAAAAATGAAGTGCCAGGCGTAGGCAATTAATGAGGCAATTACTGAGTACAAATATGAGTACAAACTGTGAGAGCAGATATCGGTGACTGATCTGACATTTCTCCGCCAGCCCAACCATTTTCCTATCTGGGTTTTCCTGACTGTCAGGGAATAAGCCAAGAAGTATCTTTCATAACTGCAGGGCCACAGAGCAAATATTTCCTCAGGGAAGTGCAAGGAAGACCAAGTGCTCCAGAGAGGGATGTCAGGTCTTAATCTTTTTAGGGCAGGGAGTAAATGGCACAATCCATTTTGTGGCTTTGATCCAAGCTCAGGGTTGCTACCTGACAGCAAAGCAAGAATCAGTGAGCCCAAGTCTTGTAGTGACACCAACGTCCAATAAAGAGCAGACAGGCACCCTCCATGAGGAATTTAGGGATTTCTAGGCACCCGGGTATCAGTGCGTCACTTTTTGAAGGATGCTGAGCATAATAATTTCAGCATAAGGTCAAGAACCAAATCCCTAGTTCCTATTCCTGCTCCATTCACAGCTTGAGTAAGACATTTAACTGCTGTGTCTCCGCTAATATGTCTGTAAAGTGGAGGTATTGGTCCTTCCCCTAATTTGCAGACACGTTGAGTTGCTGGTTTAATCACAGTCTGCAAAAAGCTTTAAGATCCTTGGGCTAAACTCTCTGGAGAGGGCACTGTTATTATTTATGCATCACTTTGTACATCAGGAACAGGTTTGGGCTATTACTACAGTGATGTCTATCAGTGCCAGCGGGAGGGGTAGTCCCTTAGCATCACTGTTGTGTTTTGACAGTGCCCGTACATGGCTCTGCTACAAATCAGCATGGAAGACTCCAGAGATCTTGTGTAGGCAGATGGGTGTAACTGTAAGGGAAAGTATCTAATTGTGGATTCATCTGTGGTATGCAAATTACACCGATAATAAGAAAAGCATTGTCTTCTTGAATGAGCCATGGCACATCTCAAATGCTCTTATCTGAAGATCTCAAAGCTCTTGGCAAAAGCAGCGATAAGCACGTGGCAGCTGGTCCTCCCTGGAACTTTCAGCTGCCTCAATATTTTCTGTCAAGAGGTTTTCTGGGTAAAAGTCTGACTTTTTGGTCACAGCAGAATTTTACATTAAATATTGTGGGGTGAGGGGGGGAAAGGAAGGGGTGTTTGTTAATACTTAGCAGCCTAGATCCATAAAACAGTTTGGGGAGAAAGTTCTGGCTTGTGATAATAGCGTGGAGAATAAACAGTTCTCTGTTTTAGTGGCTGTCATTCCTAATAATACTGTTCTCCAGAGCTATTCTCTGGCCTGAGGCATTTCTCAGATACCCTGCACTCTTTGTTTTATGGGTTCCCTTTCATCTCTAGTTAATCAGGAAGAGGCTAGGATGCTAACTTCTCAAATACACTGTTCTGTGCACGCCAAACTAGGAATTTGTTCCTGGCAATACCAGGCTGTCTGTGTTAAATCAGTCCCACACTACTCTTTGTGCACACAGCTGAACCTTGCAAACACATTCCCCCTTGTAATATCCAGCTAGACTAGACACCTACTTGCTTCGAAAATTATCCATGGTGCTCAGGACCTTTGTCAGCTCCGACTCGAGATTTTCCTGCTCATAGTTGAGCGCCTTCATCTCTTGATTCATTTTGCTCATGTACTGATCGTAGATGGCCTTGATGTCCGACTCGGAGTGGGAATTGTCTTGATCCTTCAGGAAGTTCCACCTTGTCGTCAGGATCTTGTTCTGTTGCTCCAAGCACTGGACCTGCAGAAGAGGTTTCAGAGAAATTAGTAACACCAACAGCCAAAAGCAAAGCTGGCTGCTCCTGTCAAGGCAGGAGACATTGACCTGGAGACCTTCAGAGTAGTGAGAAGCTGCTGGAATCAGCAGAGATTTCCAGGTAAGAATGAGAAATCCCCTGAAAATTAGGCCTGAGGATGGAGGGTTATAGGGACTTTTAGAACCTTTACACATTACGTGCTAATTAATTTCTTGATAGAAGATGTTCACATCAAAATGAATTAGCATCTTTTTATTAAGTCACTGAAAAATAAGAACTGTTCAATGCTAGTCCCCTTTGCCTGTGAACATATTGAAGCAAAGGCTGAAAATCCACCACAGGTCATGCACAGATGTCCAGGGTGAATGAAAGTCAGATTTACTACCTCAGAGTGGCACAAAGATAACTCCTCTCAAATCTGTAGGATTGCACCATAGTGCAGTTTGAGTAATGAATCAGAGTCCTGGTTTGTATTGCAAAGCAACATAGACAAGGCCTATGGGAACTCTAGAGAATAAGCAAAATAATTACAGACTCCACGTGAGGTCTATGTGTGTGTGCGCCTGTCTGCTTGAGAGAGGTTACACTGCATTTTCATCAACCCACCGTTTGATGAATCTGGCACTCTTCTTTCCAAATATTCACAATCTTAACAGTTAATGCTCAGTGTTTAACAGTTTTCATCTTCAAAGCTCTTGGCTAACTTCAATTAATTATCCAATTGCTACCTCTCTCATTGCTCTGTGAACAAAACCAAACTCCTTCAGTCATGTTTTGGCTGGTGATTTGTCAGTTGCCTCCAACAGCGTCCTCCACTCTATCATGGAGATGATTCAATGCTGATACTATGCCCTGTGCGGTGTGAGCAGTGGGGTGCAGATGCTATCAGGCCTTGGCCTTCTGCTTGGCCTTCAGCTTTGACTTCAACTTTCTGTGGCCCGAAGCAGCATCAGTGCATCGAAGAGGCAGAGTTCCCAGCTGCTGACCATTGCACAGATGCACATGGTGAGAGACAGAATCTTTCCCAAAATGCTTCTTGTCCGAATAGAGAGAGAGAAGCAGGAGCAGAGAGCAGCCAAGCAAAGCAAAAGCACTCTTATGCTCACAGTTTTCAGCAGAAGGGATGTGAGTGTTGGGATCTTCTAGGTCTCGCTGTTAGAGACCTAATCCTTTCTTCCTAATATCTTACCACATGGCCGTAGACATCCCATCAGTAGTCCAGTCTGCTGACTGGCTGCTTTGTCCTGGCACAAAACCAGAGTGGCACCCTGTGTGTGTGTGTGTATGTGTGAGGGTGAGAACCAGAGGATGATGCTGCAGCGGAGCCAGAAAGGGGCATTGCAAGTGGCACAAGAAAGTGGCCTCTGGGGCTACCAGGAGCCAATTGGGCCATTTGTTCTCTCCATCTGAGGCATCTCAGGGATTGTGATAGAGCATCCCTCCGCRGGGCCGGGGTCAACCTGTGGGATTGGCTGTAGGGAACAGCCTCTCATTTTAAGGCAGCTTCCCCGTTTGCTGCTGGGACAGTAAATGATTGAATGTGTTGGCTGTTGTGCTGAGTCCATCTTTGACCCTCAAATCAAGTCTCAGTTCCTGAACTTGCTCCTAATCCTTAGCTGCTCTTTTTCTCCCTCCCCCAAACTCTTTAGTTTCTTTCCTGTTCCCAAACCATACCCATCCACTGGGCTGAACTGCTTACATCTTGGCTTCTTATACAGCGTCCCTCTTAGCAGAAATTCTTCCTTGCAAAGTCTTTTAACATGAGCTTTGCAGCAGAAGAATCAACCAGATCTGGCCTCATTTCCTGGAAAGTCATGCCTGAACACAGAAGTGACCAAAGCTTGGTCCTTGGAGGCCTCTACCTCTGTGCTGCTCAGGCTAGAGGTAGGACTTCAAACAGGGGCTCCATGACTTGTCTTTTCCCTGTCTTTCACCTGGACATATCTGGATGGAAAAGAAATACTAGCAGATCTGGAACAGCCTGCTGGAAATCCATCAGCAGCAAACTCCTAAAGTTAGTGTGGTCAATTATCTGAGGAATTAGCTGCTCAGGCTTGAGACCATCTGAATTCCTGATTAAAAAGACAAGTTCTCTTTGACAAGGAAGTGTCATTACTTTCCTCTGGAATGAGGGCCTGAGGCAGACGGCTGAAGTTTGCCACTTGATGTACCACTTGAAGCTACAGCCTTCAAAGCTAAATGCAGGAGCTGCTAGCACTAAAGTCAAAGTGACCCAGCTAAGGTGGGGTGTTTGTATCTTCTGTCCATCAGGCCCTGTAATGCACACTTATCAGCAGGCCACCAGATTGGGTTTATCAGGAAACCCGGAGGCTCTCTCACTTCTTCCATCCCTGTTTGCACGGAACAGGCTAGTGCATGTGGTCTGTCTCATGTACATATTGTCACTGCGTGGTCTTGTCCTATCTCCCCTACCCCCATCCTTTCTGCTGAGGTCTGGTTTCTGAGCAGGGCTAATATCCACACAAACCCTGACCTCTCGATCCGGATAGTCAAAGGACCAGTCCTGCAGCATGTGCAACACAACCCACCTGGGTGATTTCCAAACCAGGGGTTCTCCAAATTCACATTGCCAGGATCTGTGCTTGGAAAAGCACAGGCTGCCATGCCCCTCCATTCAGGGTCAGCCCCCTGGTACCACCGCACACCTGTTTGCACATGTAGGTGTGGTTAGTTCACAACTATTCAGTTTAGATAGATGCTATGGGAGATGGTTCCCCCGCCCTTCTCCTTCCCAGTGTGAATTCAGGTCCTCTTAGAAGTAAAGTTAACCAAAAAAAAAAAAAAAAAAAAAAATCCCAAGCCATAGTAGCTTGGCATTGAGTGCCTGTATTGTAGACTGCAGTGAAGCAATCCTCCTAGGAGATTACCATCTGTTTACAGAGCACCAGGGCTTTGCAGAAACCTGCCTCGGCTAGATGAGTTGTTTTCCTTTGAGAAAACCTTCTGCCTTCTCATGGATCTTAAGAGATGAAAGCGACACTTTCTTGGCTAAGCATGCAACCCCTCGCAATAAAAACCACAGAGGAGGGAGGTGGGTGGGGGGGTCTCCCTTGCCCACCACATTGCTATGGGGGTGGATTTCCAGCTCTCTTTTGTAGTTGGAGAAGAGTTTGAGCTGCCGCCTTAATCGGCGTCACTGCCCATGGCTGTTTGTCCACTATGGGAGCCAAGGCCTGCTCTGTCCGGCACCATGCCTCCACGGCCCTGCCTTTGCTGCTCAGGCAGGACAGGGTCCCCGAGGGCAGAGCTGCCTGTCCTCCCCAGGGACCCATGGGGTGACAGGCGCAGCAAAGGAGTTGCACGGGCTGCTTGATGCCGCTGACCACGGATGCGGCCCGGCTTCACCTAAAGATGATGCTAACACTTGTTAAAACAGATAGCACTGAAGGAACAGCTAATTGGGTAATTAGCCTAATATTCAGAGCCTGGCAATGGTTAGCTGAAGGCCTTCATAAGTCTCCTGAGAGACTGGTTAGCATCTGCTTCCCCACCACCATCTTCACCCTCATGCTGCACTGTGGTCCTCAGTAGCTCACCTTACCTTCTCAATTAGGGTCACAAACTGGTTGTTGAGCAACTTGATGTCCTCTTTCTCCTGCTGCCGCATGGCTTGGAAGTCAGGGTCGATATCGAGGTGCACAGGGGCCAGGAGTGTCCCGTCAATGGAGAAGGAGGGGTAAGAGGAGCATCGGTATCCGCCATCTCCGTGGAGGCTGAGAGAGCCATAGCCATTGCTGGCCACCCCGTTGGGACTGCAGTGGCCCAGGTGATCCGGGGACGTGCTGGCTGCTTTTCCTCTGCTCATCTTCCCTGACACCTCCCAAGAGGAGAGGGAGCCACTGGTGAAGGCTTTGCAAGGGTTAGTCATGCTCAGCTTGTGGCTCTGCAGCTCGAAGGGAGGGAGAGGGGGAGGAAAAAAAGAGATGAAGTTTTCTTGCTGCTGCTGCCTCAAAGGGAAGGAGAGTAGTGGCACGCTGAGGAGTTTGGTCGGCTTAATTCCTGTCTCCTCAGCTCGTGGGTTGGCTAATGAATTACAAGCACCTGTTCTCCTATGTTCATTAAACGGAGGAGGGTGTAACCGTTGATGTAATCCAGATCAACCTGTTGGCTTTTTTTTTTTTTTTCCCTCCTCTCTCTGTACCCTCCTTTCTTCAGGAGCTTGTTTGTGTGGTGAGGGCATAGGCACTCACAGCAAAAACAAATCACTCACAGGTAATTCGCTGGGCCCCAAGCGGCTGCTTTCCTCATCCTTAAATGGTGAAGAAAGCAATCAAAGGTGCTGGGCTGCAGCAGGCTCGGGGAGGACGGCTCTGAGCACAGCTGCTGCACTAGTACTTGGTGCATGGAGCCTGGGTTCAGCCCCTGGCTGGTTTCCAGCCAAAATCTGCAGGAAGGAATTGTGATTTTTTTTTTTTTTTTTTTTTTTTTTTTTTTTTTTTTGGGGGGGGGGAGTGTTTAAAATCATAAAGAAAGAATCTGGATTGGCTAAGGGTAGGAGTGTGGAAACACATCTCAAACTCATCGTGATTAGAGGTGCTCATGGTCTTCCTTTGACCACACAGGCACATCACGGAAGCTTCTGGTGCTCTGGATGTTTTAGGGATGATAGGTCTGGTTTTGAGACCCCTGGGTGTGGGGACCACGAGTCCTGAGGTTATTCAGTCATCTGGTCTGGCAACAACGGAGACCTTCAAAACCTCTAGACACCAAGTTGGATCTCAAAAGTGCCCCAAGTCCATCTTTGACCGCTGCACTCCCGCTCCTTGAAAGCCCTTTAAAAGCTAGCACTGGAGACACCAAAAACCACTGTCTTTTAATGAATTCTAGGCTGCTAAGGTGGCACGCCCTTAAATACCTGTTTGGACCTAGGTATAAATCAATGTTGGACATGGCTTTCTTGAAAGCATTTTCCTGCTTTACCTCAGTTTCTCACGTGAAAAATCAGGATCGTTTCTGCCTCTTTTTGTCTATTGCATTGCAGTGTTCTCAGGAAAGGGGATGGTCTTCTCCAGCCAAAATTGAGAATTTCCATTTTGTGGGAAAGCTGCTGTTTTACAGTCTGGTTCTGCCCCATGTTGGAAGACAAGCTGGGAATTTCTCCGCCAAGTGAAGTGAAAGAAAGCTTGGATCTGTCACAGACCTGCTTCAACAAGAAACATATCTGATGATGTAGTAGTTTCTGTCTTAAGAAGGAATTCAGAAGGAAGATGACCCATTCCAGTAGGGTTAACCTTTTCTTCAAGYGTAGTTTCAATATTTTGCCAAGAACAGTGTGCTTTTACATGGCGTGTCCATCTTACCAAAACACCCTTTCCAGGGAAAATGTTTCCCCTGATGATCCATTTGAATATCAAGTCCCTCACTCAACGGATCCTCGTCAGGACTTTTCGGTTTAATCCTGACAGTTTATTTTAAGGATTAAGACAAAATTTATGGCTGGGAGATGACAAAGCTCATGGCTCTTGCAAGGTGAGGTGAGATTATCTATCTCCTCGTGGGCTGCTCGTTTGTGGCTTTGCGGCTGCAGGCACATCAGTGTTCCTGATTAGCATCAGGTCATGGGGTCACCTGGCAGGTTTTTTGCTTCATCTGGTACTGAGGGCAGTTGTGATGGCTCCCTAGGAATGATCCCTTTGAGGGAAGGAGATAGAGGTGAAATTAGGCTAGTTCAATTTAATAGCGGCTGGGAGCAGTGTTCTGCACTGAGCTAGGCGGGATATTGCATGATTATGTCTTGCAAGATCCCAGGAAGCACTGCTGCAGAGAAAGCACTGCTGGTCATTCCATCAGCAACCACATCTGCCTGAGCATCAATCCCTACTCCTTTCTCCTCTAAGTATCAATTCTTTCTCTCCTCCCTTTTTTTTTTTTCCTTGAAATGAAATTTCTAACACTGGATCCAGTCTGTGAGGATATCCAGTTTGGCTGAAATGGCATCTCCTGGTGCAGAATGGCACAAAAAACTCTCCTGGTGATCAGATCTAATTGTAACACGTCGCTTGGTGCCTTTTGAGTCCTGGTTCCTGTATAGCGTCGTGTACTGTATCCCACATCCTCTTTATTAGGTGCTGGAGGCGGGGGGGTGAATCTTTCTGCCACAGAAAGATGCAGAAGGATGACGGCTTAGGATTAAAGCTGCCTTTAATGCTTGGGAAAGGCAGGGTGGAAAGCCATTTTCCAATGGGAGCATGGGGGCCACTCTACTCTGAGATCAGCAAGGCTTTTCAAAGTCCTGCCTCCTTCCAGAAGGATGGGTATAATTTGCAGTAACCCTCTAAGGAAAGTGTTTGCAAGTGGTCATCTCTGCTGGCAGGTGATGTGAGGATGTGTGGGAAGAGCTTGCAGAGAGAAGATTAACCTGCTTTCTAACCTCTCCTTTCTGGGTGCCAAGGCTGAAGCTCCTGTTGTCCCACCTGCTAGGCAGAGGGGTGAGGTGGGGATCCGAGCTTGCCCCGTTAAGGGGAGACACTGCTGCTCACGGTGCTGGGTCCTAGGGGGACCCTAATTTCAGTCTAGCCAGAGCATTGCTCCATGGCAATGCCCAACAGCCTGACGCTGAAATGATACTGTTCTTTGGTATTGTAGGTGCACTTAGCAGTGCAGAAACCTGTCACCCCATGCTGTCTTTTCAAGGATGGAGAAGGGAGGGCTGCTTTACACAGTGGCAACCAAAGCCTTGCTGCATGTTTCTCTCCCTTGCTGTCTTCCCTGCCCTGTGGGAGAGGCAGTGCTGAGTCAGGGTGTTTCTTCCCTTCCTGCTGATGTTCTCGATGCTCCTCCTTGGCCAGGTATTTGGTTCAATTTGGAATGGGCTGGTCTCCAAAATTGGGCTTTAAGATTTGGCACCAGCCTTCTTGGCTACACAGCAAAACAAGCTAAAAAAGGATGGGGACAAGAGGAAGGTGGTAACAAGGTGGAGAAGGCTCTGGAGGATGCGATGAAGGGTCCAGTCACCTCCAGCTAAACTGCTGTGTCCTCCTACTCCTGTAGTGTTGCTGCCTGTGTCCTTGCAGCCTGGTCTAGCTTGTCTCCTGATCCATTTGGATGCAGTTGTCACCATCCAAAGATGCTGAGTGGTCCCAGGATCTCCCATTCTGGATATGTCTGGAGCAAGGCAATGTGTTGCTTTTAGTTTGCAGTGTGATTGTTTGGTAGGTTGAGGTTTGGGGATGGGCACAGGGTGGCTTAAACCATCACAGGGTGGCTTGGGGGTGCTTAAGCCTTTGCAGACAAACCTAGAGAGTCTTGTTACCCTTCCCTTGATACATGGAGATTTATCCCGGCCATCTGGAAAATCACCTTTCAGGGTTATTGGCTCACTATGTATACGCATAGTAGAATAATTTATTTATCAAGGTTCCATAAGTAATTGCTGTTTATTAAGTATGGGTAATGTATGAAGCATAAACAACGAATCAGCATTTGCCCCAAGGAATCCGAATGATTAAGGTTAAGCAAGACAGAAACAGGGCTGAGGGATGCGAGAGCCGCGGAGGTAATGAGTGGGTCAGCAGGGCTTATTTAAGCCTCATCAGGCACGCGAGGAGCGTCTGGAGTGGGAACCGTGCGTGTTAAGCCAAATGACACATTGCAGGGGAATGGCTGATACTGTGGCCACAGGTAGGACAAGGCAGAGCAGCTGCAGGTTCCTCGTTCCAGAGAGCCAGGTTCAGTCCACTGAGTTCACTTCAGGTTTAAAAAAAACTAAGAAGAGGGCCTATTTTGTTAAATGTTTGTTTTGCTTTTGTTAAATTTGGCTGCTGGCCCTCATCCTGTGACAGGAGAGGCATTTAGCTGCTCTGTGGCTTAGGCTGGGGATAGGTTGATTATACGGGGTCACAGGCCAGCAACGCTGCCCAGAGCTGGGTTTGTGGTGAGGGGCTTTGATTGCAGAGACGCCTTAGATCAGCTCTGTTTCTCAGCCCACCTCTGCAGTACCTGGTGGAGAAGGGAAGGTGCTGGACTGGGCTGGAGGCATGCCCAGACCAGTGCTGTGGTAGGACAGCCAGGGACACGCCAGTGACCACAGGGCTGCACGCTAATTTGGGCACCTATGTGGTTTGCCGTTGCTCTCCTTGTCTGACCCTTCCCAACCCTGGGGGACAGTGGATGGGCACTGAGGGAAATGCTGCAGCCACCCTGCCCATGCTGGGATCGGGGCATGGTGGGCTGGGGACAGGAGAATTTCACCCCAGACTGTGGGACCCTGGTTTGGGGGATGGCTGCAGCCTTCCGTAGCTCCGCTCCATCCCTGCTCTTTCCTTCTCTCTCACTTATTCCTTCTTTCCATGCTTAACCACCCTTCTAGTGTCACATTTCCATTCTCACCTCCTCCTTTCATTCCTTTATGTGCCTGCCCAGAGCCATCCACATCCCCTTCCTCCTGCCAGCCCCCTTCCCTCCTTCCTGCTTTTTGGGTGAAACAGTGAGTAGCTAAAACTCTGCCGTCTAAATCACTTCCCCCAAAATAGACGTCACTTGCAAAGAATTTATAGAAGGGCTTGGAAGGCAGGACGGGACGTGCCCACATCTGCTTCACACTCAGGAAGGTTTCCAACCCATCTGCTGCGCTTTTGCTCACGTAGTTTCCAGGAAATTTCAGGTATTGAAAAAAAGTAGGACTAATTAAGTGGTGGTGACATCACATGTTTCTGCCGGGGTGCTGCAGGCTCTTCCCTTCCCACTGTACAGAGAGGCTGGATGATACCATCCGTGCCTAGGGCTGGGGAAGCAGCTGCTGGGCGCTAGATCTCCCCCAGGCAGCCGCATCGTATCATCTGCCAAATAAAGGGACTCTGCTTCGTCTTAGAAACCGCTGCTTTATTTTCTCAGTTGAAGGCTGTCCCAAAGTCTGTGAATCTCTGTGTGTTCTCGGCTGTCCATCATCCCCACTTCTCCTTGTGTCAACCACTCTTTGAGCCCACTCTTTTGAGCTATGCTGGGAGCCTGAAGGTTGCCAGTTCCCTTTCTAATAACCTGTCCTGTTACTTCGGCAAATGGCTTCTCCTTTCTCAATGTCCCTGCTTAATAAAAGAGCATAAATGAGACACACAATGTGAGGATTTACTGCTTAGTGTTTCTCAATCCACACTTGAGCAAATGACTTCATTCCTTTTAGACAGCACCCAGTATCCACCACTGATTACAATCTGGCTCTGTGTTCTTGTGTCACTTTTAATTAGGCATTTTGTTTCTGCATTGTGTGTCATTCTCACATGGTATGCAGCATAAATAACGATGTATTGTGTTTCAGTGGGTACTGCGAACCTTTAGTTCTTAATGAGGTTGCATGGATATTTATGAGGCCATCTACCTGTTTTGCAACATGCAGGTTCTGAGGCTAAAATACACTGGGATCTTTTTTTTGGGGGGGAAAAAACCTAAGACATCAAAGTGATAGTTAGAAGATGGACGTTTGCATTGGGAATTGCAGAAACAGATCATTTTGCCCCAAGGTGGGGATTGGTGGCTGATCAGAGCAATCCCAGCCTGCAGTGGCTTCTCTCCTAAAATTAGTGTAGCGGGAGCGAGCCCAGAAATTTAAGGGATGGCACATGAGGTGACATGTCTTTGGGTGTGTTTTTCTCTGTGAGGACAGGGATTTGGGCTCCCGCTGCATTTGTCATCAGGTGGGAGCCACAAGCTGGGAGCAGGGACATGGTGAGGGTGGGAGTGGGAGAAGGGGATGGTGTCACTGCTTGATGCAGCAGCTGTGTTAGGACAAACTGAGGGACAATTTGCTGTGGCATCCCACAAAGATCAGGATGGGAGCTCCTTGTGCTGGAGAACCAGTGCCTCTATGCCCCCTCACTTGCGGCTGCCTTGTGCCTGCGCTTTTCGGAGGCCACATGCCCAAATCATCAGGCAAAAGGTCTGAGTTTATTTTTTCTCCCGGCTGCTTATGTGAATTGGGTCTCAGTCTCCCACTTTTCCCCTTGTGCTCCCAACACCTTTCTGGAATAAATGCGAAGCGGGCGTTCAGCCACGCCTACACCTCACCACAGCTTACCTGGGGCAGTTTGTCGTGCTGCATACTTCCCAAATGATGCAACCCAACCCCTCCGCAGCACGGACAGAGAGGTGCAGGGCATGGCCCGCTCTGCTCCTGGTCAGTGCTTGAATTACTGCAAAGGGGCAGTTGCTGTGTGCGTGGTTTTGGTGCTGGGTTACCCCCGGGGGACGGTTAACTCTTGGAGCCTCCTCTTAGCAGTGCAGCGTGCGGTCAGGAGCTGCTTGCCGTCCCGACGTGTCTGCAAGGGAAACTTTGGCACCAAATGGTGTGCCCTGTAGCATAGCTCAACAGGTTTGTAGCGTGCACGCAGCGCAGGCACGGGCCCAAGTCAGCACCTTGAGGCAGAGGGAGGAATCGCCTGCTTGCTTCGCTCTGTCTCGGCTTTGCGAGGACAGTTATGATGAGGCATGGCGGGCCTGCATGTGCCCGTGCGACGGCCCCGCGCAACCCCACGTGTGTGCGTGTGTCAGGGCCACACCGGCACTAAGCCCAGAAGCAAGTCTGTAATCCCTCTTAAATCTGGTACCAGATATGATTCATCCTGATTTTTAACTCCTGGGGTCAAATTCTGCACAACTGATTCATACCTGGTGCACGCCTGGTGAACGCGGTAAACTGGAAGCTCAGTCCTGCCTTGAAGGGCCCTTGCTCCTTTTTTCATACCAGGTAAAGTTTTTCCCCTGCACCGAGGGGCTGTGCAGCCCATGGTATGTGGGAAGGAAGCATCCTCAGCATCATGGAGAGCTGTTCTCACTCTTGGCACTATTTTTCTTCTTCTCCTTTTCCTGCCAAGCGTCTCTCCTCCCACACTGTCCTCGTGTAACGTGGAAACCTGCCGCAAGTGGAGCTGATGGCTGGAGGTGGTTTTGGGGTGCTGGCGGGTGTAGGGAGGAGGCTGTTGGGTGCTGGGGCTGGAGGAGGTTTCTCTGAGCAGCAGGCATGGCCGTGGGTAGCCCCAGCTCCATGCAATGCTGGACCTGATCTTCCCTCCCCTCCCACAGACCTGGAAAGAGTCATTCATGTCATAGGCAATGTGGGCAGGTGCAAGATAATTATAATTATTATTATTATTGTCATTGTTGAATGTATTGATTATGATGGTGCCTGACACAGACCTACCACACCCTCTGCTGCCATCAGCACCCAGGGCTTGGCTCCCCATCAGGTCCAAGGCTGCAATCTTGCCCTTTGCTCATACTTGCTGATACCAAGTCCCAAGCTGGGAGAGGACCAGAGGAAAGGGGGGGTTGCACCTTCCTTTTTGCTTTCATTTGGAAGCTTCCAACTCTGTCACATTTGGGTTAAAAGCTGGGTGCTGCAGCAGTGTGTCTTGCTGGCTGAGATATAAATGCTGAGATAAAATACCTGGCTGGTGCGACAGCAGACAGGTGGGAAGTACTGAAGCCCAGATCTTGGGAGCACGATTCTCCTTGTTTCTGTATTTCCCGTGTTTGCAATTGTAGGAAAAACCCCTCGTCTCCCTGATTGTTGAATTTGCCCCTCTGTAAGCAGAGATAACCATCTCAGCTTGGTGATTATAGCTGTAATAAAATACTTGTAACAATCATTTGAATTTTTTTTGCCCTTCTCTTCTTTTGACAGTGACTTATCTGGGAGGAGGTCCTACACCTCTTTGGTTTAGCCCCTCTGCCTTTGCTTTTCCGCTTCTCTGCCTTTCACAAAATTGTTCATGTGTTCACAGATTGAGCTGTTTTGGGTAGATCCTGCAAGCCCCCATTTTTACACATTGAATGCATTAAATTCCTGCAGTTCCACATGGAAAACATCCCCGCTGTGGACGTCCCTGGCGCTTGTCCAGGAGAAACTGTCTCTGGAAACCCTGGCTGGTACAAACCACCCTCTGTAGCAGGAGGACAGTTTATGCTGAATCTGATAGAGTTTTTGCAATCCAATGGCCTGAAGATTCAAATGAATATTCGCAGCCACATGTTTGGTAACATGTCACTCAGTGTGTAGGGAGTGGAGGGAGGTGATACGGGTTTTACTCCTGCCTCTCCCACGTACTTCCTGCCTGCAGGACAGTTTATCTCTAAAACACTGCATACAGTTCTGTGTTTTTCTTTGTTGTTTTTCTTCCTTAGGAGCATTTATTGGGCAACAGATCTGTTTGGACAGCTTTGATTTTGCAAAAGATCTTGGAATTCGTAATTGGGGCCAGAGGTTGCGGAGCAGCTTTGTTCCCCTGTAGTCACCAGGGTGAAGATGGTTATTTGTGTTGTGGTAGCTATTAAGAAACCCAGTCGTTGTCCACAATTACGTTGCGCCAAGGGCTGTACAAACACGGGTGAATTAGCATGGCTGCCATGTTGGATGCTTAGTATTCTGGGGGAAGTAAGACCTTAATCCTTCCTGTACTTGGAGATGAAGGATCTTGGTGTAAAGTGGCATTGTGCCATTGACTCTGCCCAAGCTGTGTCAGATGAGACAAAATTTTGATAAGAGCATTTCTCGTTGATGACTGTGCTAGATCGTTTCTCTCCTTCCTTGCTCCATTCACTTTGYGGCATCATCCTTTAACCTAGGCATGAATCAGACAAACTCCTGTAATAATGCCAAGTACTGTTGCACTAGTTTTATTTCAGCTCCTATAAACTGGTGGTGTTCCCTTGACTGCAGTGAAATGACCTCACGGTTTCCATTTGCTCTGAATGGGGCACATTAGTTTGCAATTGAGTTAATTAAAACAGGAACACAGGAAGATCTTCTCACACTACATGCAATCTCATTGCCGCAGGCTGTAGCAAGCAGGGATGAGTTTAACCAAGGAGTGGACCAATAATGGGGAGAGAGGACCATCACCAGCGGTTAAACGTGCTGGTCAAGATGCAACCTCCAAGTTGGGAAGGGTTAAACAGCTGATGGCTGGAGGCTGGAGAAATATGGCCAGAGGAAGGATCACTTTATAATTGCCCTGTATTTTGGGGCTGGCCAGCGTGTATTACTGGCTCAAGATAGATGGACTCTGATCTGACCTGGCTTGTCTGCTCTGTACCGTGTGAGTATCCACAGAGGTTAGGTCAGATCAGCTGTTAGGAACTGGAGCAGACCAACAGATTCAACAGACTGGGCTCAAAAGTTGCATGTGATTTTTGTGGGGACAGAACATGGATTTTCCATTCTCTTCCGAGACGTGCCGTTTCCAGAAAAACTGAGCCCTGCATTACCAGGGCTGGCAATTTCACCTCAGCTCTGAGAATTGTACTGTTTTAATTTGTTTGTTTGTTTGTTTTTCCTTAGGGCTTTAGCTGTGGGAGTGACTCTCAACTTTCATGTAAAAGTTATCCATGTAATTATGATTATACATAATTATAACTATATTTATAGTTATTCCTTCATGATTTCTTGTAATCATAAGGTCTTGTAATTTGGGGGAGAGGGGAAAGAAAACAGCTTTAGGTGCATGTAAAATAGGCTGCAGGGGGGGAAAATTCATAGCTTGAATGCCTCCACCATGCGTCAGGCACGGAGAGCTTTTCTGATGAGCTGGTGCCCTGCCACACGCTGTGTCCCCGGGAAGKATCCCTGCAGCCCATCTGCATGGGCTGGGTTTGCTTGTTTGTCCAGGAGCTCATGGCAACATGCAGAGGTTCCCATTGCTGCAGCCGCAGCGTGGCGTGTAAACGCTCCTTCTGCAAACAGGACAGGAGGCACGTGGGCCTCAATCGTGGGGCAGGGGAGCTACCTCGCTGTGCCAAGCAGCTGGAAAATGTTGGAGGCGGGGAGACTCCAGCAGCAGCAACTCCTTTAGGGTCCAAGTTGTTCCTGGAGGTGCTGGCGAGTGGTTTTGTGCTGTTATCTAAACACCTCTGGTTTTAGACCTATACTCTTTTTGGGTTTCAACTAACAGGACAAGCATGGCCAATTCTGAGCTCGAAGAGGTGTTTCTCAGTGCTGGATTACACGGCCAGCAGCAGGCAGCTTCCCAGGAGCAGCCAGGCAGCAAGGAGCCAAGCCGAGGGCTTCCTGGCCTCAGCGGAGCAGGAGGAGGAAAGGTGAGATGCAGCTCCTGGAGGGACAGGAGCTTGCTGGAAGCCTTGTTAACACGGAGCTGGCTCTGGTCTGCAGCAGCTGGCTCTGTCACCCCAGGCAAGCTGTCTCCAGCTATTCCTGCTGGCTCCCCTCCTTAATACTAAGGCTGCTCTGCTTCATTGCAAAAAGGAGAGGTGTAGCTGGAAGACACAGTGTAGTTTAGGTGAGACCCATCATACCAGACTCTAGCACTGATTGAGACCTGAGGCTGTTACAGCTGCAGGGCTGTAAGAATGGAGAGCAAAACATGTTTTCCGTGTGTAAAACTGCATGAAGTTGTGCAAATGGTACTGTTGCATGTGCCAAGGGCAGTGGAGCAGAGAGAGGCCACAGAAGTGATTCGAGGTCCCCAGAAAAGCCACTTGTTTATGAAAGATGTGAGGATTTCAGCCCTTTCAGTTTATCCAACATAAGCCTAAGAGAGTGGTGATGTAACATTAATAGGGGAATTGTACCAGGTTCAAGAAAGCTGTTTAAGTGCTTCAGAAGTGGGCAGTGGCAGAAAACTAAAGACATCAATTAAACAACTTCAAATTAGACGTAAAGCCCCGAGTCATAGCAGTAGGGTTCCTGTTGCAAGGCAATGAACTGTACCGAGGTATCAACCTTTGGAACAAATGAATCCTTCAAATCAGGCAGCCGTTGCCTTTCAGGAAAAGCCACTTTCCTGGCATTGAGATACTAGGCTGAAGAGCTGCATCATTATATTGAGCTTGCTTTATAGCCTGAGTGACACTGGAAGTAGGACTAAACAAATCAAAAAAACTTCATGATAGATAGCCACCTCATCCTAACATGGCTTATTTGTGCATCAGATTGTTGACATATGGTGCCTGCATTTGGGACAGTAAGAGAACAAGTTCCCTCTGGAGCAATCTCTCTGTATTCCCAGGAATTGTTGATGAGCTGGAAATTTTTATTAATGAGGCTACTTAGATCCTGAAAGGGGTGGCTGTGATCGCAGCATGGGGGAAATCTTCAGCATGGCAGTTTTATGGCTGCAGGCATTGGTGCAAGTGCCGCTGTGTTGGCATTGCTTTTGGGTGTTAGCAAGAATAACAGCTTGACAGTGTCGTCGTGACAGCCCCATGAGTGCCCCATCGTGCTCTTGCGATACCCCAATCATGAGACCACCAAAATGCTGCCTGTCATTAGGACACTAATTAATTTATGACTCACTGCCAAAGCACTTTGGAACAGTAATCACAAACTAGGACTGCACTGTGCAAACACAAAACCTAAGGGCACTCCACAAAACCTAAGGGCACTCCCTGCTCCAGAAACCTTTCAATCCAAACACTGCAATCTAAGCACACGGCAAGAGATAGCCCATGGGATATCAACAGAAGATGTGGAAACAACAGACTGACATTGATCAGCATAATAACATATTCTTAACACGCAATTTTGCTCGCCTGCAAAGATTTATTCCTCTTCCATTAGGACATAACCATATTTGATTTTTATTTTTTCTGCCCACTTTCTGGGCTGGAATTGAGAGCCTGCTACATTTACCAAAGGGTTTATGGAGGGATTTATCACTTGTGACTCTTTTGTCGGCTTTGTGTGTGCAGAGACTGGGCTGGCTTGTTGTGACACCAAGCACGGCAGTCGCAATGTCAAAGCATTCACTTCCCCAAGAGGGTGTTTAACCAGCCAATACAGTGTCTTCTGTGTTACCAAACCTGAATCCCTGGGGGTCATTCACATGGGCTTGGAAGTATTTACTAGTCTGTGCGGTTGTGAAACTATGCAGCGTTACCACGGCATCCCAACAACACAAGCAAACTCTACTCATGACATCTCTGGATCGCCGGATCCTGCTTTGACTTAAACTTACTTGAAATCGGATTTAAACGGAGAACATTCACTTGCTGGATGGGTTGTAATAAGTGCAGGGGATCTAAACTGGCTAGCTGCAGCACTGGGAGCTGGGGAGCAAATAGCAGTAAGGTAAATGAGGCTTTCCTGAATCTCTCCTGCATTGGCTGGGTTGCTAATGGTACAGAAAAGAAAGCTTGAACTTTGAATGGAAGACAGACTCATCCTTACCTAAAATCAGTGGTGCTGCATGGCGGTAATTAAGATTAGAAAATGGCTTTTGATTGATCTGGCCCTTGATAGTGCAAACCAGGGTGAAGTTACTGCTGAGGCTGCTGAGAACAGCTTTGTGTTTGTGACAGTTTATCTGACAGCAGGCTTGTATTTTACCTGGCTGGATTGCTTTCCAGTTTGTGTGTTGCGTTGTGCAAAAAATCCCTGTCTGCTGATATAAAGGAGTTGAGGCTGGAATGCAACCTGATAAAATCCAGCAGCCGGGGCTTACTTTGGTGGGAGTTATTCTTGCCTGACTGTAGGACTCTAAATCACACTTTCAGATTCAATCCCAGTATAGCTGGGTGTGTGGAACATGCAAGTTTGCTTTACACTCAATGGGTTATTTTGTTTTTTGCTGGTGGAAGCTGAGCCAGCTTGCAGGGCAGGGAGGAATCTTGCCTCGTATGTCTCTGGTTCGATCTCCCCCTTTCCCTCCTTCAAAAAGAGAATTTCCTTTTAGTAGCTGGGATCTCCAGCCAACTTTTATTCTTCCCACAGAGAAGGAAGTACATATTTTTAATAGGCTGTGGCCAGAATATGTAGCCAGCGCTATCTTGCTGTCCTGATGAGGGSAAGAGCTGAAGGCTGACACATTCAGGCCAGACTTTGAAATCTCGTGGAGAATTTACGACCTGATAATAAAGAGAACTTCAAGGCTATTTGAAAATGCAGAAAGCCCATAAAACTAATTTTTGTCTCTGCCTTTTCTGCGTAGGAGCCCAGAAGTTTAAGCAGAAACCTCTCCCGTCTCCTTTTGAGTGTGGACTGGCACGTTGGGTATTTCTTTGTGCAGGGTGCAGCCCACCTGAACCACCTTTGTTTTAGCACTAACAGGAGAGAGAAGGCAAAACCATGGTGTCCAGGAATAGCTGCGGCATCTCTCTTCTGCTGCCCTCATTCCCCTGCATGGCGCAGACTCGCTGGGTGCTGCTGGCAGAGTACAGTGTGTGTGTCCAAGGCTGCAGCTGGCTTTGGTTTATGTTAAACTAGGCTGGACCTGGTGCTAAGCTGAGGCCCCTTATCTCCTTTCTGCTGTTGCACAGGGGAGCTACCTGCTCTGCAATAGAGTTAAAAATCAATGCATATTCCCCCTCTTCTCATTTCAACTTCCATTTACGCAAGCGGAGAGGAATGGAGAAGCCTTGAGGAAAGGGGGATCGCACCTGTCCTGTTATAACTCTCTGCCAAGGGAGCCCGGAAGAGCCCGTGCTTCACGTCCCTCGGCTGCACATGTGGCAGAGGCAAAGGGAGGTGCAGAACAAAGCCAGGTCTGAGTGCGGGGACACGGCGCCAGGTGTGTCCTGTCCCTTCCCTGGCCCTTCCCTCCTCGCCTGCTCGAATTCAGCAGGTTGACGGAGGGTGGGAAGGCAGCCAGGCACACCCAGCTCTCCGAGGCAGTAAAATGATCCCTCTTTTGCCCTTGGGCCAAGCCCAGCTTTTCTAACGGATAAAAGGAGAAGCAGGCAGGAGAACTCGCTCCCTTCCCTGGTCTCCAGCACAGCTTCCCTGAGCTTTTGAAGGGTGGGGGATACTGAAAACACCCTCGGAGCAGCCATGTCCCGGTCTGTGAGTTTCAGCTCTCGCTCTGCGGCTGTCCCAGGGATCAGCCAAGTGCGGGTCAGCACTGTCTCCTCGACCCGTGGACTAGGAGGGGGTGCCGGCTTAGGCAGGGCAGGTGGCTTTGGCAGCTCCAGCCTCTACAACCTCGGCTCCGCCAACAGGCGGATCTCCCTTGGAGGTGGCAGCTCCTACAGCGTTCGCTCTGGATACGGCTATGGAGGCATGGGACTTGGTGGGGCGCTCAGCCCCGGGGGCATTCAGGAGGTCACCATCAACCAGAGCCTCCTGATGCCCCTGAATCTGGAGATTGACCCCAATATCCAGCAGGTGCGCAAGGAGGAAAAGGAGCAAATCAAGACACTCAACAACAGATTCGCCTCCTTCATTGACAAGGTGAGGTGTTGGAAAGACTGATAGCTCTGTGGACACTGCTTAAAAGCAGGTCTGACCCAAAGCTCCCTTAACCCAGTGGGGGATTCACAAATGGGCTCAGGATCAGGTCCTCAAGAGCATGGTGTGATTTGCCTACTGCAATCCCGTAACTCTTATTAAAGCCCTGCTTGCATTGCCGTCAGTAAAGGGTTTTGCCCTGCTTAGGCCAGCTTTATACCCCCTTTATTTAGCTGGTGTTGCCCATAATGTGGGTACAGGCTTTAAAGATCAAATCTGCACCCAAGCACACCACCACCAAATTCAGGGAGGAGGGGGCCTCTTGGAGAGGAATCGTCCCAGTAGAACAGATCTTGACGTAAATCAGAGCTTGCTGTGTTTGTTTGCACTGCCCTGTACCTCTGTTGCTTTACTGTCTTGCACTAATTTATCCTATGTCCTGTGTAAACTTCAGCTCTGGTATCCTCAAAATGCAAAGAATCCAGACCTGGAGTTTGAGTAATTGGCTGACTTTGATGTCGGTGGATGGCTTCTGTCAAGTGTCAGGCAAGCAGAATCTGCTTATCTTTAATTCATACAAAGCCTTAAAGTCATAAGCCAAGCCCCAGAGTAGCAGTGCTCCCTCATGGTCTTTATCACCCTCCAGAGTTTCGGTGCTTCCTATGAGCAATCTAAATTCTTCAGATACCATCCGCAGCCCATCCTTCCCCCAGGATTCAAACTCTGTAGTGTCAGCTCCCCCTTCCTCCTGCTTTCACAAATGACCCCTTGGTTGCTTTCCAGGTCCGGTTCCTGGAGCAGCAAAACAAAATGCTGGAGACCAAATGGAACCTCCTCCAGGACCAGAAGACCACCCGGAGTAACATTGCTCCCATGTTTGAGACATACATCAACAACCTGCGACGTCAGCTAGATGGGTTGTTGAATGACAAAGGGCGTTTGGAGGTTGAACTGAAGAACATGCAGGATCTTGTTGAGGATTTCAAGACCAAGTAACGTATAATCTTCCCATCTAACGGTGTAGTTGAGCTGGCAGGTTGGTCAGTAGCTTGGCAGAGATGTCCCCAGCTTTTCTGCTAGGGAGGGAGATTTTTTCCAGCCATGAGTTAGGTGTCTAGTCCAGGGAAGCTGCCTGGATTCTTCTTGCCTGGATCGCTTGTTGTTCCTGGCACCTTGTTCCCACATGGTCTTCAGTGGCTCCATCCTCTTGGCTTTGCTTTGGGGCCTCCTCAGAGATGGCTTCGTACTTTGGGTTGGACGTGCCAGTTCGGGTCCGTAGGAACCCCATGGGAGCTCAGCAGGTTGGGAGGTGGTGGGTGAACTGCTGCTTGTTTTGTGGGTAGGTAATGCAGCAGGTGACCTGCAATTTTTAAGCGACTTTTCAGTTCAAATCGTGTCACTTGGGAGGAGTCCCATGAAGGAAGTAGCCTTTGTCCCAGGCTGTGCCCAACCCAGCTGTACAGTGGAATGCCTTTAATAAAAAAAAAAAAAAAAAAAAGAAAGAAAGAAAAGAGGGAGCTGGCAAACTGGATCAAGCAGGAACTGAAAACAAACAGATCTGATAATCCCCAGGGTGTGTTTAGGGAAAGTCAATAGCCAGTGATTCCCAAGGAGGCACATGGGAATGATGTTTCTCCCAACCCTGCTCGGTTATTTCTACTCTGTGCTCATCCACAGTTGTACTTTGCATCTCTGCAAGGCAGCACCAAGGAGCTGGTTTGCACCCAGAGGAATTATAGCCCTAATTTTAGTTGCATGTCACATGAATGCAAGGTGCACAGGTGCATATTTATTCCTCCAGCTTAGAGGTCCACGTAAAACCAAACCCTATATGCGCTAAGAGAAGGGAAGCAGAAATTAGGAGCCTAAGATGCTAGTGCAGCAGAGGGAGTGAGGATGTAGTAACTGGAGTTCAGTTCCTCCCCATTTATATGAAGAAAAACTCATCTTCTAAGTAGAAGACCTAAAACATGATTAGCTCTTTATGTGTCTATTGCCTCTTTTTCATATGTCGAATTTACACAGTAATTCTCAGTTTACATCTGGGGTAGGGGAGGAGATTTATATGCATGAGGCTCCAGGGAATGAGATTCAGTCCCTTATTCAGTAACTGCGTTGGCTAAGGGTGTGTTTCAAAGTAAGCAAGGGTAGGAGCAGACTGTGTTTGCACTGTCCACGTGGCTTGGTGCAGGGCACTGGGCTTCCCGAGGCACCTCGGGAGTTAATGGAGAATATTGAATGATTTGTCAGTTCATTGACCAGCTTGGTGGAGCTTCCCCCAGGAAATGAGGAATTTGACAAACCGTTCTAGAATAATTCAGTCTTTTTACCTATCTCTGATTATCCGTTCTGCACCGCAGGCTGTACGCATGCAGCATGATCACATAATTTCCAGGTCATATATTACTCTGCAGTCGCAACGGATGCAGTTCGTTGACCTTGAAAGGGACAATGTCCATTTATGCTGGTGTGGATGGGCAAGCTTCCAGTGTGGAGCAGAAAGGGGGGTGCATGAAGGCTGTTGAAAGTGAAGTAGCTCACGCTTTGGAAGGCAAATCACAGCGTTAGCCATGCAGGGACTGTGTAAATAAACAGAGCAGTGTTCTAACTTTGGCAACAGCAATTCTGAAACAGCCAGAGAAAGTGGTTCCTGCTCTGTTCCTTGGATGACTTTCAGGATTCACGTAGCAGATTCTTGCTGTTTGTTTCAGCAGGTTGGCTTACGTAGAATGGTGTAAGGCAGGCTCTGAGATCCAGGCTTGCAAGTGGTACAAATCAGTGAACTCCCATAAAGTCAATGGAGCATGATTTTTATCTGCTGAGGATCTAGCTCATTACATCTAAAGGTGAACACCTAAGGAAGGGAGGTAGCCAATATTAGAAGTTTGTGTGACTTTGAAGCATAGCCACTTTGTGCAGAATGAGAGTAATTATACTCAGCTCGTACCAGGACAGTGGCATGTGATTGACACCTGCAAAATGTTCTCAAATGTCTGTAATAAGAAAGTGCACAGTGGAAGTAGCATTAGCAGGTGCTTTGATCAGCATAGAGGAATTTGTTGAATCTGCGTGCATCTCTTCTGCATTTGTATTTGCTCTCTCAAGGGGTAAGTGAAAAAGCTGAGAGCCTCAGGACATAGACTGCCATCCTGCAGCTGTCCATGACTGAGGATAAGGAGCAGAAATCTTCTTAAGTGCAGTGAATTTTGATGAATGTGGGAAAGCATGCATGAGAAATGCTTTCCAGGTTAGTGGTCATGGCAGTGTGGACCAGAACAGCTTTCAGGCATCAGCTCATCCAAACAGTACCCTGGAACTGTTGCATACAACTGGTACCTCTTGTGCAAATAATACACATGCAGCAGTGTACAGCAAACCTCTGCCTGTGGCTGGCTTGCTTGAGGAAGTCCTAGGCTTTGCCGGGTGGTTCACAAAGAGAGAAATGGAGGGAGAGAGAAGGGAATTGGGATAACTCTTCACTGTGATGTTTTTTCCTTTTACCCAGACTCTAACTTCACGCCAATCCCTTTTTTTCTGGCAGATATGAAGACGAAATCAACAAGCGCACGGCAGCAGAGAATGAGTTTGTGGTGCTCAAGAAGGTGCGTGCCATGGATATTAGCTGGGACTGATCATATGTTTACAGCCCTTCTCCCCCTTTTGCCCCTGCACTCTCTTTGCTACAGCTGTGCCTAGAAACCTGCAGGTGAAGAATTACAGCTCTCATTTCTGGCTAAAGGCTGCCTCAGTGTAGGCACTGAAGTCTCTATAGGAAGCTGGGAAGGAGTGCCAGATCCCATGGATATCATAGATTATGGCTATATCTTTCTTTGGGACATTTCCTAAGGCCTTCCCTGACTGTCCAAATTGACAAAGTGGACTTGCAAACACAGGTCCAGGGGACCCTACAGAACATATGGGATCCTGCACACCAGCAGTATTTAGCACACTGGTAGATAATTTTTAGGACATGGTGGGTCATTGAGCAGACAGCTTGGGGAACTTGATGGGCTCATGGCTGCTTTTGAAGCCATCAAAGGCTGGGTGGACTTAGTCATCAAAGCTATGGCAATCTCAATGGATTATCACTCTTTTTTAGGATGTGGATGCCGCCTACATGAACAAAGTGGAGCTGGAGGCCAAGGTGGATGCACTGACGGATGAGATTAACTTCCTGAGGTCTCTCTATGAAGCGGTAAGGTCCTTTCTTCTTCTTGTGGCTGCTGCAGTGTAGCACCACCAGTGGGTGAAGAACAGCGAATGGTGACTGAGAAAATTAATGTGCTGTTTCCAGAGACAAGAAAAGTGATGGAGACATGGAGTCTTCCCTTGCATAAGCAGAAATAAGTCTGCAAGTCAAGTGCACATCCTGTGAATTGTCACAGTGATTTCTCCCTATCTGGGATGTGAGATGGATTTATTGCAAACATAGCCAGGACATGCATTATTTTTTTGATGCTGTTAGTGTGAAAACAAGGAAAACCAGTGTATTGTAGCCAGTGCTGTAGTGCTGGTGTGTGCTTGTGTGTTTGTGTGCTGTCTGAGAGAAGGAAAGGAAAGCTCCTTGCCCCAGACGCCTTTATCTCACCCATTATTTGCAAGATAAGAATTTGATTGAACTGGACATATTGCATCCTTGGGGGGGGTGGAATTTGGCCCTCACTTTGTTGTGAAGCTGATGCTTAAGCTTCTTGGACTAGCATTTCATGCTGGGTTCTTATCTCAGGAGTGGGGTAAACTAACCTTGCTGTCAAAATGTGGGTGATAAGAAGTAGCTCCATTTCTGCTGTTGTTACTTTGTGCTTTGCAAGGTTGATGTGATTCAGTTGGTTTCCTTCAAATTACTGAATGTTTTGATTGAATTCTTCTTATCTGCCTCCCTTTCCCTTTTCTTCTCAGATTCTCTCTTTAATTGGCTTTCAAAAGAGAGGCCCTTAAAAGTCAGTGATTAATGGTATTGTTTTTAATGCAACTGGCAGGAACTTCATGAGCTGCAGGCCCAGATCTCTGACACCTCTGTGGTACTGTCTATGGATAACAGTCGAAACCTGGACCTGGACAGCATCATCGCAGAGGTCAAAGCACAGTATGAGGAGATTGCCAACAGGAGCCGGGCGGAGGCCGAGTCCTGGTACCAAAGCAAGGTGAGTTATGGGAGAGATAAAGGCAGTTACAGCTTCTGTTAGTACAGGTATCCTGTGTGTCATGAGTGGGAGAGATTTTAGCTGACTAATTGACTGCCAGCCTGACTCCATCCTTTTCTCTTATACTGTTTTATGTCACAGTACGAGGCACTGCAGGTCACTGCTGGGAAACACGGAGATGACCTGCGCAACACAAAGAATGAGATCTCAGAGATAAACCGCATGATCCAGAGGCTGCAGGGTGAAATCGAAAATGTGAAGGCCCAGGTGAGGAGCTGCCCATGTCCTGCTGCAGAGCAGTGGATTTAGCAGTAACAAGCGTGCCAGGGATCTGGGTGTAACACAACATCTGTAGAAGCAGTTTGGGGGTGGCTGCAATGCTCACCTCAAAAGATGTCAGTTCTGCTGGAGGGAGAAACTGTGTTGTGAGCAATGTAATGCTGAAAGGCAGCTGAACTATAGGTGAGAACAAGTCCACCAGCGACCTGGGAGCGCAGAAGGGGAGTGATGCAGAGCCGTTTCCAAAGGGCAAGGCTGCGTGTGGCCTCCCTCCCAGCCGCACACATTCCTTGTACCCTCTTGCTTCTGGGATCTTTGTCCACTCCCTTTTTGCAGAAGGGAACACCATATTTGGGCACATAAAAGAATTTTTCAGCTGTATGGGAGTTTTGTTTGCTTTCTCCAGGGGCTGTTATCGCTTTATCAAACGGCTGGTGAAAGCCAGACCAGTGAGTGGTTCAGACCATGTTCGGGGCTGAAAACTGGCTGTGAATAACCAGGGTGCACAAACCTGAAGATAAGCCATTGTGATTCATCCACTTGTGTTTATTTGGTTTCAGGGCAGGGAGGCTTCAACACACACTTAAAGCAAAGAGCTAACCTAGTGCAGCTCCCTTAAATAATGAATGAGTATAAAGCACATGTGTTCATTGTGAGCCCTTCCTGCCAAACATGGGACTTTTTTGGAGGTGCAGGGGGCACAGTTGAGGCTGTGTTAGACTGCCAGCTTGATGTGGCCCCACAGGGATGCTTTTGGGGTAGGTCTGCATTGTTTGTTAACTGCAGGTCTGCTCGAGTCCACGCTTGCCTCACATCAAAGCTTGCTGGAGACCAACTGGCTCTGAACAAGCTCTGGGGCATAATAGGAGAGAAAACCTGAGCTTGCATTAACCCTAAGTGCTGTGCTGTTGTGTGCGGTGTGGGTGGGCTGAGAAGTTGAGGATCACCTGAAGAAAGTCGTCCAAAAACGTAGCCAGTGGAGAGAAATAGGGTCTGCCTTTCAGGAGAACGTATCTTGGGATGAGATGAGCTTCCTTTGCAGGCTGATCTCCATCCAGAGCCCAAAAAAACGTGTAGACATGAACTTCTAGGGATCTAAGTTGAGCAGATGGCTCCAGGGCTCTGCAGATACACAGAGATGGTCTGGCCAGTAGATGTCAGAAGTCCAGGGGCAGTAGTGTCCTCCACCAAGGAGGTGAGATGCCCACCAATGTACTCTGCTCCATCCCTGCAGCGTGCCAAGCTGGAGGCAGCCATTGCTGAAGCCGAGGAACGTGGTGAGTTGGCTGTTAAAGATGCCAAGGCAAAGTTGGAGGAGCTGGAGGCAGCTCTGCAGAAGGCGAAGCAGGACATGGCCCGGCAGCTCCGTGAGTACCAGGAGCTCATGAACGTCAAGCTGGCCCTGGACATCGAGATTGCCACCTACAGGAAGCTGTTGGAGGGCGAGGAGAGCAGGTGGGTGCAACCTGTGGGTTTTACGTGAGGAAGGGTCCAGCCCTTTGTTCCCTTCGCTTGGGGACATTGTGAGGGCCCAATTCCAATTTCTGCAAGGAAATACAGAAGAGAAAACCTTGCATTTTAAACTGATTTTTGGTCCTGGAAATGTTTTGGCTGAAGAGCCAAACTGGCAAGTTTTGGGGAAAATTTGATACTTTTGGTGAAAATACGCAAAGAAGAAAAAAGTTGTTTTCCATCATATGTTCAATGTTGTGGCAGAAAATTTCGAAGTGGCTCAAATCCCCATGGAATTAGGACAGAGGTCCTGTGCTCTTTCAGCCCCCTCCAGGTGATAACCGAGCTTCTAAATGTAGGGCCAGAACAAAGCGCTGGATGGCACACTTATCTTGTCTGAATTATTTACAACAGTAGTAATAACTCAYTGCCATTGTCTTCATCCTCAGCGCTGAGGCCCTGGGGGAGCGTTGAGTAACGCAGAGTCTAACCCGTCCTCTTYCTTTTTGCCTTTGTGTTTTTCTTCTCCAACAGGTTGGCTGGTGATGGAGTTGGCAACATCAACATCTGTGAGTTGATTTTATAATTTATAATAGTTACACATAGCCATATGCCTATAGAAAATGCAGGTGGGGACCAGCTGGGTCTGCGTGCGGGAGCCTCATTTTGCCCTGCCTTAGCTTCTGCAAACCAGTTAGCCCCCTTCTTAAATGGGAGCGCCCCGAGACAAAATTTGATAGTGCTGTTGGCTCTGTGGCAGACTTCAGCTCTAACTCATCTGTATGAAATTTAACTTGGGGGAATATTGATCTTTCTTTCCTCCCATTTTTGTGTGGAGAAAAATGTACTAAAAAATGAGAAAAAGCATTGCCTGGATTGGAAGTTAGTGCAAAGGTGACGTTAGAGGGTGTCTTTCCAGCTTGGGAAGCATTGCGTACTCACCTTTGCCTGGACATTGGACAGATGCTGGTGTCTCGGGGATGCTATCTACAGCTTCAAACCAGTGGCTCTACTTTTCATCCACTTAATTGCCGCTGATAGCTGGTGAACCACATGCCCACAGCCTCTTTGGTGCACCAAGAGATGAGCTGAATGTGTTTATGATATGGGGTTCTCCATGCTGCAGGGGGTCCTGAGCCAGACTGAGTGATGGAGAAGGAGATGGGCTGCTCAACCCTCACATGCATCTGGCTTAGCACAGAGAATAAATGCTCTGGGCCAAAATGTAACAAGAGATTAGTATCCTGGGCCCTGTGTTTTGCAGGAGATCGTAGAGAGTTTTCATCTGGTTGCTGCAATTTAAAAATGCCCTTTTTGTGAGGGTGCCAAACTGGGTTCGAAGTTCCCTGGTGCTCACATTTGGTTTGCTTCTCTCTGTGCCACAGCCGTGGTCAGCTCCAGTGGTGGAGGTGGCTATGCCAGTTCCAGTGGATTTCTGGGAGGAGGAATCGGAGGAGGCCTTAGCCTGGGAGCAGGCATGGGCAGCGGGGCGCTCGGCTTCTCCTCTGGGGGTGGCTCCAAATCCTACACCGTCACCACAACCTCGTCCAGCAGGAGAAGCTTCAGGAAGTAACTACAGGAATGGAGATCAGCGGTGCCCATTACATGGGAGGAGGGAAACCATAGAAAGAAAAGTTTTGTTGCCTTTTATAGGACAAATTGGCTGCAAAATTTCTGCAGTGATGAATGAATTGGAGTAAGACATACCAGAGTACCTGACCCTGCCACATCACGCCTAAGGCTTGATCCTGCACTGTTGAACTCGGTGGGAACCATTCCACTGAGAGCAGGTTCAAGCCTGTAGGGTGAAATTTATCCAGTGAAGCAGGCGGGATAACGCTTTTGTTACTTGTGTGCTTGGTACCCCCTGCTCAGGGCTGGATTTCACCCTTTGAAGGGCAAAGCAATCATTTGAGTGGCAAGCTATTCCACATTTCTGCTGTGGTTTTGCAAAAGAGACCAGAAGATTATCTCCCTCTTAATATGATTTGGAAGACTTTATTCCCTTAGGCTCCTCAGAAAATGCCAGCCCTTGTTAAGATTTCAGCCTGGGTTTGTTTTCTTAAAGTATACTGAGAAGAAAACAGTGAAACTGTTTTGGGTTTCTCCTTATTTTCTTTGGAAATGGGCTCAGAAATGGAATTCATCAATTCTCCTTTGAATGAAGCTGATTTCTTACCAAAGGCAATGCAGACAGATTTACTTTCAGGTTCTTTATAGCAAAGTAACTCATAAACAAGCTCCCCTACCCATTCCCTCTCCTTAAAAGAAGCTCAAAGCTTAAGGGATTGAAGTTACTTAAAATTATAAGTAGCACACTGAAATGGGAGATAACATTCCCCATCCTTGGGTGTCTCTGTTCACCACCCTATATTTCAAAGCGTATCTAGTGATATCCGGTGTCTTTACTACAGCTAGGGAAAAACCGTGTTTTGTTGATGCATCATTACAATAACTACTTGTTCCTGCCAAAATGTGTCTTCAACTTAAACATGCCAGGGAAAATAGTTAGGTCATTACTGCAGGAGGAACAATTGTTAGATAAATAACTCAAAGAAACTGCACAGAATTGTATTGCATGCTCAGCCATGTCCTAGCAGTGTATCTTTGGTTGACGTTTTATGCCTTTGTGGTCTGAGACCTTGTCATGAGACCATTAATAAAGTTTCCCTATTGCATGCTTCTTCAGTTCCAGCTGAGTTCCTTGTCTGTGCTGCCCTGGATGCTCAGGAGCTCTGGAAAACATCCAGTGTTGTCACCTTCCTCCTGTCTCCAGAGCCTGCTCCTGGCTGTGTCCCCTGGAGCAGTGCCACACTGTGGTCAGGGTCAGGATTTAGAGTTTGCTACCTGCACAGTCTTTCATTCCTGGGTGAATTTTACCTGCCTGCTTTGCACCAAGTCTGGGCAGTGGGATGATGGGACTGGTTTTGTTCAAGCACTTGGCTTCAGCCCAGCCCCTGATCAGGACTGAAACTGAGACCAATCCCTCTCCGAGCACCATCTTCCTCTGCTGAGCCGCAAGGAGCTAAACGTTGGAGGAGACACCTCTCTTGCAGATGGCCAAAGCTTGGAGAGGTGGATCTGGGCCTTGCTGCACGAGGACAACTCATTTCTGCTCCTTTTGGGGCAGCGCAGGGTGAGAAGGGCTCACCCCAGGGTGATTTGTGCTTGCTCCCACCCCTCTTGTAAGGCCATGGTGCAGACACATGGCATGCCCTTGCTGGAGCTGCTGTTGCAGAAGGCATCACCCCAGTGGGGATGGGGGCAGGCAGAGATTTTGTAGTCACTGGGAAAATCTTCTTTCCTCCAGGATGAGGATGGCGACAAGGCTGCCAGGGCCTTGAAGGATGCTTTACCCACCTATGCACTACCTGGACCCTGTCACTCCAGTGCCCAACACGGCCCAGTACCTCGTGACTGAGCAAGCGCAGTGCTGAGCCTGCGTGTGGTTTTACTACACACGTGGCACTAATGGCAGGGAGGGCAGGAATCCAGGGTGCCCAGTAGAGCCATGTTATCAGTGGCCCGGCACACCCAGCTCACGGCTTTTATGTCATAGCCAAAAAATCAAAATGAAAAAAATCCCCTGAACTTAATTGAAACGAAGAGCTCAAAGAAAGACATTGCCCAGATATTTTTGGCAGGGGGTGCCGCTGTTTGCTGTCATTTGCATGGCTTTGGGATACTTAATGAGGAATTGTGGGTCTCTCTTACCATTACAAGAGATTAGCAGGGCTCCATTGCTGCTCCTTGAATTTTTGGGTATGAGGCTTGCAGCACTGACCTGGGAAGGGGCACGTGCAGTCCGTGTGGCTGCAGCTTTCCCATGTTTGCAGAACAACATACGCCGCATAACGGTGCTGGGGAAAAGGGGAACTGCACACTTCGGGAAACACCGTGAAGTATCTTTGTGAGTCCGTGGAGACAGAGGCGCTTTGTGCTCGTTCTTTGGATCCAGTCTTGGCTCAGTCTGGGGTCATAAGTGGAGCTGGTTGAAATTTAATCTCTCTGCTTCAGAGGGGATGCTGATATTATGAAAGCAAAGTGCCCTGAGTTAGTGTAAAAGCAGGTGTATTCAGAGTGTCTTGTTGACTGCAATTTCTGCAAGTTGGATTCAGGAGAAATAATTCAGCTTCAGAAGCAGCTTTGCAATGGGGGAGATTTTTGCACTTCTAGAGAAGGGAGACAGACATGACCCAGAGACACCCAGCACCCACCCACTCCGGAGCCCTCCACCATGGAGCTGCCAGACTGAGCAGCGTGTGAGCTGCCTTCAGTGCTGATGCTCGCTCTTTGGCAGGCAGAGCCATCACCCAGCTCTTGCCACTTGGGCTGAGTCTCCTGGGTGCCAGACTTTGCCTCCCACTGCTTGTCTGAATGGCAGCTGAGCTTCCTGTGCTGGTGGGCAGGATGTCACTGCTGGAGAGAATAGAGGCAAAAAAGGATGATGATGGGAGCAAGCAGGTCTCAGAGGTATTAAAAGGTAGAAAAAGCCATCAAATGATCCGCAAAGCAGTATTTTTTGGCCTCCTTGTTTTGCAGCAGTGACTAAGAAGAATAACAAGCATCTGAAATGTGGATAAAATCATACACAGACAAAGGATGTTCATGTTGGTGCAGGGCCAGGAACGTGCCTGGTCTGGATGTCGAGGTGACCCAGCAAGCTGCTGTGGTTCATGGAGAAGCCATGAATTTGGGGTCAAAGAATGTAGGGAAAGCTGGAGGTTGTTTGGTTTTGCAAATGTGAGTTGAGGGAAAGATGGAGCCCAGTAGAGAGCAAAGACAATTGCAGAGGGCAGTTCCTCCTCGAATGGGCAAGTCCTTTGACCCATTTGGTGACATCTCAGGGACACTATTCTGTTCATGCTTTGGGCAGGGTATGGCCAAGACATCCTCCCAGCCCCGTTTTCCCTCCTGTTATGATTTAGGCAGGTAATACTACACAGTCAGGAGCACATCCATCTTTCTATACTCAGCTGTGTATTTTCAGCCTTCCACAGTACAACTCCATAACTGTAAGTTTTGCCTTCATCACTGAGACATCTCAAAGCCCTTAGTTATTATCATGTCAGTTAAACGTCTTAATAGCTCTGCCCTGGCGTGAGCATGTTAATGGCTGGGGAGGTTGCTCCATGCATGTGCTTTACTCACAGGCATTAAAGATGCCCAGATGATTTCACCGGGAGGTCAGTAGTATTTCCTCTTTTCAAGCCAACTGTACAAGGAAATCTTGCTGCTTCCTCAGCTCATAAAAGCAGTGAAATTGCTTTTTTTCCTTCTTACAGTGTTGCCAGTTTCCGTGCAGGTGTAAAGCCCAGCTATCCCTGCCAAGGCTCAGAGCGCTTCAGCTTCTGCCTCCTGCTCTCTGCAGGGTAAAATGCACAATAATTAAGTATACTTTATAATACTTCTCTAAGTATACTTTAGAATATATTTTTTTTATCTAATACTTTAAGCACATACTTCTTTGAGTGTTTGTTCTATCTCTGCTTGCTCTTGGCCTCTGTATTTCTCCCCTCCTAGTGAGCTGTCCTGATTTTCTCTCTCCAGTTAAGTGCCCCAGCTGAAYGCTGTGTTCCTGCTAGACCATCCCTGGTGTTTCCTTCTGGGCTGCGTTGCAGGATGCGGTCACTTCGCTCTGTCCACCTACCSCTGTGGCACAGCTGCAAACCCTGGGATGCGAGGTTGGCCATGTGTTACTGTAATAACAGGACTGAGGTCATTGGCAACGCGCTTCTGTCCACAGATGTCAGAGTGTTTTACAAAGGAGGTAAGTTCTGTTCTTCTCTGTAGGGAAACTGAGGCAGAGGAAGGGTGAGGACTTGGATGTAACCAGGCCTGAGAAGAAAGGTGCAGGTGGTGGGGAGCTTTCTTCAGTTCCCTGGTGTTTAAGCTGCATTTGCTTCAGTTTCCATCAGTTTTTCAGTAACTACCAAGGCCAAAACCCTGCTCTGAGGTTGACTGAGATTTTAATCTTGTGTTTAAAAGGGATTAAATGGCATGAAACCAGTATGGGCTGGGCTGAGTCCCCAGCTCCCACTGGGCAGGGAGGAGCAAGGTGGGGGGGAGACAACTCCTATCCTGGGAAGACTTCCACCTGGGAAGCCTAATTAGCTTGATGGGAAGCCTAATTGGCTTGATGAGGTTTTAAAGGGCAACACCCCATACAGTAGAGATGAAAAGAGGTCCTCTAACCTCTTGCTGGAGATGGTGGCACTTTGTGCTCCTGCACTGGAGCAGCCACAGCCTGGGAAGAGGTATGTAGCATGGGCTGGGAGTTGGGTCTGCTTTGCCTAGGGGGTTGCTGCAATGAAGCTGTGCCCTGTTGGGGAGCTGAGCAGGACCTGGTCTGGTGCCAGGATGAGAGGAGGGACAAGGGGATGTAAAACCATCCAGCAGCTCCTGGTATATGGCTTTGAGGAGTTCCCAGGCAACTCAAGGCAATTGGTGACGGTTTTAAGGGGATTTAGCAATCAATGATAGTAATAAAAAGTTTCAGTTAGCTTTATGCAAATTGCTAGAGCATCTTTGCTTAGTCAGTGCCCTCTAAATGTTTTTGTTTGTTTATTTTTCCTGGGGGAGAAATCGTTTGGGGCTCCACCCTGCCCTAATGAAGACATCTAACCTGGGAAGCACCTGTTTCTTGTGCTTTGCTGGCAGCCAGCTGTGTCATAAACACTCACCATGGGGTGGAATGGATCCTGCTCCTTGTGCGCAGGTGTGAGGAAGAAGAGAGCTGTACTTCCAACTCAGTGCTGCTCTGGAGAGAGGTTATAACCCCTCTCCTTGCATAGCTGCTCATGTGCATGAAGAATAGATGTATTGGGCGTTATGAGGTGTGGTGTCTGGGTTAGGAAGGAAGAGCTCCCAGCAGATGGAGGGCTTGGCCTGTGCCTGTTTTAGACCCCTGTAAGCTTTGGCATTGAGATCCTGGAGCAGAGACAAGAATTAACCCTCCTTTCCCCAAATGAAGGTGTCGAATGAAGGTAACTGAGTTGCTATGTCAATTTATTGGAGATGCAAGACTAAAACTAGGATGAAAGCTGCTGACAAAATGTAAGGTCATTAGAAATAAATCCCTGCTGCTTCTTTTTCTTCCCAAATAGGGTTAATGTACTTACACTAGCAGTTCAGTGTGCTAGGTACTGGACAACTGGGAAGGCAATTGATGCTGGTCCCATGTGTTTAAGGTTGGGTTTGGATCCCTTGAACAAGATCACAGAGGAGCTTTGTGTCCTAGGGCCAGATACGTCGATGGATCAGTCCCTTTCGTACCTGACAGTGGACTCTGGCCCCCAGACTCTTCAGCTGTGATGGCACTTATGGCAACAGATGAGCCAGACCATTAAAAACCCAGAAAGAAAAGGAAAGTTGAGGATCAGTTTCAAAGCAGGTAATGCAAGTACATAAGCAAACTGCCTTCAAAGAGCAATACCCCTTGAAATCTATCCTTTGGGACAAATAATCAATGAAATAGATGCAATGTGCAGGGAAACTGCAAGCTAGGCAATTTTGGGTGAGTTCTGCTCATGCTGGGGTGTATGTGTAATCTAAAAGGCTGGCTGATAACACTAGGATGATCCAGGGTGGGAGCTGCTAAGACAACTGGGCTGGATAAAGCTCTAATGAAATTGCTCTTAGGTAGAAGGTGCCCTCTCTCACACTTCATTTTAATCCTTGAATCTGTAGGAGTGGAAAGACTAGGGAACTACACCAAAGGCATCTTGTTTTAACTGCATAATGGGAGCGATGAGGGGGATTTTAGCCCTTCTTACTCCTAGATTCCCTAGCAGAAATATCAGAACTCTTGACCATAGAAAAGCCCTCTTTGCTTTTTGTATCCTTATGCATGGAAAATGGGTGTGCAGCCTGGGGGAGCTGGGTACACATGATCTGGCTCTGGCCTGGCTGTTGCTCTGTGTTGGCAGAAAGGCGTGCATGTTGCTTTCTTTCCAGCCTCGCCATTTATCTACAGCTCTTTACATGTTGCTCCTGGCTGACTTGGTCACGGACACCACCTTCATGTGGGAGCTCCTCGTGTTCCTGCTGCTAACACCATCACTGCAGTTCACTGCTGTGCCACAGACCCCCATGCTGGTGGTCCAGCATGCGTTTCTGTTGGCTGACGCATGGGCACTTGCAAAGCCAGGCTCTGGGCCACAGGTGAGACCTCCCTGCGAATGGCAGACAGCTGCAAAAGGCAGAGCAAAGCTGAGTTTCAGCTTAGGGAATTCCCTAGAGAAAAGGCAGAAGATGCCCAAGTTTGGTAGAAGGTGAATATTCCAACTTACAGATATTGACAGGGAAGCCGCCTTCTGCACAGAGCCTGTAAAGAATGGGAAAAGGTTGCACATTATCAATCTATCTTCAAATGCAAAGCCCTTTAGCCTCAAATGTGAGCCTGACCCTCTCTAGCCTGTCTCTCGCTGTTTGGAGACAGTAGGACTGGCTGTTTGGATGGGTTTGCACTGGTGGAGGCCTATTAGGACTGATAGGAAGAACTGATCTGCATCAGGACCGCGTAGATGACTTGCAGCACGGCAGCTCCAAAACAGCACTGGCCAGTTGTTTTTCCTTTCAACACATGCATCTAAAGTAGCTTGTGCAGCCCTGCTAGGGTCTGTCACTTACCTGCTCTCCTCTCCTTCCAGCAGCTTCCTATAGGTGACGATCTCAATTTCCAGGGCCAGCTTGATGTTCATGAGCTCCTGGTACTTGTGGAGCTGCTGAGCGAGGTCTGCCTTGGTCTGCTGCAGGGCTGTCTCCAGCTCAGAGAGTTTGTGCTTCGCATCCTTGATGGCCGTTTCCCCACGCTGCTCAGCGTTAGCCATAGCAGCTTCCAGCTTGCAGCACTGCAAGGAGCAAGACACAGTCAGTCTTAGGTGTCTCTTGCTATTTTCAAACGTAATGCATTATCAAGAGATGGGTTTAAAGTCTGGTTGTGCATTCAGCCAAGCAGTAAGATGGACATGCAGTCCTGCAGTCGCCTCTGGGGACTCCCTTGAGGGAGCTGGACGTGCAGTTTCAATGCTCCCTCGTGTTGCTCGCAGGGGATGGGATGCTGTAACCACATCTGCCTTCAGGTACCCTATGAGTTGGGCTTTAATGCAGCCCTAGTTGGAGCAGCAGAGTCCCAGCTCATGAACACCCTTTGCAAGGTGCTACAGCACCATTTAATTTAGTTGTGGGAGCTTGCAGGAACAGCAATTCACTTTCTGCCCTGCTGAAACAACCAGACCTGCCTGTGTTCACCTGATCCTTGGCGCTCCTGACTTCTCCGTTCAGTCTCTGGACTATCTGTGTCAGCTCAGCTATCTTGTTTTTTGTCTCTCGCAGGCTGTCAGCGTTTCTGCCTGCAGTGACTCGCAGCTCCTCAAACTAAAAAAGCCCCAAAGACGTCATTGCATATCCCAAAAACACATGCTTTGAGTTAAATCAGAGCAAATCAGGAGAGTGGGGGGTGTTTCTCTGGGTCTGAAGTTGGTCTGAAGAGAGAAACTGCACCCAAACCCTCCCTCTGCCAGGTTTTCTCACCTTGCTTTCATACCAGGCCTGCGTTTCTGCCCGGCTCCTGCGGGCAATGTCCTCGTACTGAGCCTTGATGTCTGCAATGATGCCATCCAAGTTGAGATCTTGGTTATTGTCCATCTGCACGACCACCGAAGTACCTGAGATCTGGGCCCGCAGCTGGTGGGTTTCCTGGTGGCGACATGGGGTTGAGCTGGTCAGAGGGATGCTGGTCCTGCTGTGCTCCAAGTCCAGCCCCAAGCTGGTGTGTCACCCACATGGTGCAACTCTGTCCCCCTTTGCAGCGACCAAGCAGAGATGAATTGCCAAGTCTTACCATTCACCGCAAGCGATGACCCCTGCCCTGCGTTACCCCCTCTTCCCCTGTCCTTTGGGATAAGCAACTTCAGAATCCAGCTGGGAAGTGCAATTGATGGCTGGAGCAATAGGGAGGCTTCTTACCTCTTCGTAGAACATTCTCAGGAATTCAACCTCTTCTTTCAGGCTTTCCACCTTGGCCTCCAGCTCTGCTTTGTTTAGGAAAAAACAGTCCGCGTCCTGGAGACGCGTTGAGGATAGAAGAAGGAAGTTTGTTAGCGAGAGCAGACTCAGGGCTACCCTTGGGGTGAGGGACTTCCAGTGCTGGTACCTTGACCGTGCGCCAGCTCCCAATTACACAGTTGCTGCTGATTTGAGTTCAAGCAAACCCAAGCACTGGCTCCTGCTTGTACTTGTTTTGTGTGCTGCTTTTGGGAAATAAATCACCACATGCACCCCAAAGACCTGAACCCAGAGAGGAGAGTTCAAACAGCCCCTTGCTCACCTTCTTCAGGGCAATAAACTCGCTCTCGGTGCACGTCCGCTGGCTGCATTYGTCCTTGTACCTGCGTGGGAAAGTGGGAGATTTTGTTTGAGTTCAGCGCAATTACATCTTTGGGTTTCTGCAGACCTTCTTTCAAGAAGTGAAACTCCTAATTTTTTTTTCTTCTCCCCAAACAATGTTTTGGGATGCTTTGGTCTTGTTTCGTAGCCCATGGGAAAGGAAACATGTTTTCAGAGAGGTTTCTGCGTCTTTACAAATTTGCAGCAGAACTGTTTTCATTTGACCTCTGCAACAGCAAATAGCTGCTGAACACTTCTAAATGTTAATTCCTTGAATTAAGGAGAGAAAGAGAACCTGGAAGAGGGACAACCTCTGTTTCCTCCATCTCTCTGTAAATTGGGACCTTATTTTATATACTGAGATCCTGGTAGATCTCTCCATCTACCTACTAGTTCTCTGGGAACCATTTACTGCCATGAAAAGTTCATGGTCTCTGCCTGTTTACAAATCTTGAACAACATTTTGAGCCCTGCACTCACATTTCTTTGTTTTTCACTTACATTTTCTTGTTGGCTTCCAAAACGTGCTGTGCCGCTTTCAGGTCTGTTTCTAACTGGGCTCTGTTGCACCCCAGTGCTTCCAGCTGCTTCTTCAAGTTACCAATATAAGCCTCTAACATGGGCATGATGGTATTCTTGCAGTGTTTTTGACCCTGCAGAAAGCTCCACTTGGTCTCCAGCACCTTATTCTGCTGTTCCAGGAATCGAACCTGAATCCCAGAAAGCAAAATAGGAAACAAGATGAGGATTAAGGGCTTGTGAGAGCCAGTGTCCATGCACCAGCAGTGAAGAGTGTGTTCCTGCTCTTGGTACACATGAATGCAGCATTTCCTAATCCAGTGTGCTTTTGTGCATAGGCTGTTTCTGGGCCACCCATGTGGAAATGCACAACAATCTAAACACTTCTAGAAAGGAGAGGTTTGCAATAAATGGGGGATGTGCAGAGAGGAATGGGAAGGAACTGGAAGCTGATGAAACTGGTTTTTAGCTTGTTCCCTCCCTGCAGTCAGGCCTAGAGATCAGATCAATAGTGCCTGTACACTGAAGCTTCCCCAGTGGCTCATAAACACCTTGGTGCTCAACTGACACCCTTATGCAAGTTGTCCTCAATGTCTAAAGTGAGTTATCTTACAAGGATTTCATGCCCTTTCCATGCTAGACACCTCACTTGGACTCTAGTGCCTGGAAATTGGAGCTGAGGAGGGGTTCCCAGCTCACCTTGTCAATGAAAGAAGCAAATTTGTTGTTGAGGGTCTTGATCTGCTCCTTCTCTTGGTACTTCACCGTTTGCACGTTGGGATCAAGTTCCAGTCTGAGCGGTTGGAGCAGTTGCTTGTTGATGGTGATGGGYGTGATGGTGCATGGCCTGGAGACTCCACGAACCCTGTAGCCAAAGCCAGCACCTCTGTAGCCGAACCCCGTGCCAGCTGCACCAAAGCCATATCCACGTCTCGGAGGAGGACATCTTCCAACAGCTATTCTAGGCCTGGAGAATGCCACACCATCAAGACTTCTGCTGCTGAAGTAACCCAAACCACAGTAGCCCATGCCACCACCCCAGTGGCACAAGGCAATGCTGAAACTACATCGATTCCTGGGAAGAGCTGCAGAGGAAGAGCTGAAATTCCTGATGGCATGGCCGGAGCTGGTGCTGTAGGAGCAGCAGGACATGGTTGCTGGTGGGAGAAGGACTGGTGCAGGCAATGTGCTGGGAGGAGATTCCAGGGTGCAGTTCCCTCTGACCACACTGGAGCACCTTCTTCCTTTTATTTGCGTGGAAAACGGGGCGAGGCTGCATGAAACTTCCACAAAATGTTTATGATGCAAAGAATGTGAACTACTTAGCATATATTGTGCTTACCAGTGGAGAAGGCAGCAGCATATTTGCCCCATTTACCAGCAGAGAAAGCAGCAGCATATTTGCCCCATAAAGGTTTGAAGAATGCTGTTAAGTCAGGGGAGTCATATTTAGGTCTTGTGTAATAGCAACAAAAATTAGGGGAGTTGTGCTGGGTGAATTGTTTTCAGAAGACATGGTAAAAATTGCACGTTCCCCTTTTTATAGCTCGGATGAAGTGGAACTGAGCCTTTGAAAATGTAAAGTGCTTTTCTGTCAAAGGAGATCTTTACGTTTTGCGGGTACCTCAGCTTGCAAGTAAGAGCTTTGAAGGACAATGTCATTCAACCTGCTGTTTAATAAAAACTATCAGTAATAAATGTGAATTTACTGAGAATTAATGAACAAAGTCTTGCAGGCAGGTTAGTGGTAAATGGCCATGTTTTGTTGGTTCTGCCTATAAAAAGGCAACGTGTTTCGATGCCAGGGAAACATCTGTGGGGCCAAATCTATTTCTCGAGGTGATTTTTCTGCAGGTTGCTGATAGGAGTGTTTTCCAACATGGTAACTTATTTGGGGGGAATTGCTGATTAGTTTAACTTGGAACATGGTAGCTTTTGCAGACATTCTTATTGGCCAAATCCACAGAAAACTGGCGTCTCCTCGTCCCCTCATCCCTCAGCTTGAAGGTTGGGTTCCTACCTGGTTTGGGGCAGGGCCAGGCTTGGTCCTTCACCTCCTACGTTGGGCAAGTGCCCTCATTGCGGCGTCAAGCCTCGGACTCTTCCTGGCTTTGCTGTTCACACGCGTGTGTCCAGGTCCTTGGAAGGACAGGGATAGCGTCAGTGCCCGCGTCGCTGTGTGGGAGGTTGGCGTGTTTTGTAGGGGCAGGGTGGAAGTTTCAAACTAATGATTTTGTTTTGTTTACTGCATTTCTTTCCCCTTCCCTATTCAGTGGTTGGTTACAATTGTAAGCCAAAATTACCAGCTTTGCTGTAGGGATCTGGGAGCTCTTGGACGCTTCAGCTCCAGGGCTCACAGACACCCTTAGGGGGATGGGGCATGCGATCTAGAGTTAATCTTGTGATTGTTCTCAATCCTCATGTGTCAGACCACGTTGCTTCAGACTGTAGTTGTATTTTATGGCTCTGTGGCTGCATCTCTTCTTTCCACATTGTCATCCTAGGAAACGCTTTCTGCTTTTGATGAGACAACTGACACCAAATGCAACTGTACGGCGCTTTTGGACAGAAATCTGAGGACCGAGGTTGCAGGAGGCTGGTCTTGCAGGGAGCCTGACCCAAAAGGAGAGAGGGACAGTGGATAAAGCTGCAGGTTCCCCAATGCAACAGGGAAAGGCAGTTGAATATGTTGTTGAACTCACTCCAAAAAAAACCCAAAATGTTTTGAGCTAGCTCAATTAAGCCAAATAGTTGAAATCAGATTGAGCATGTTGGGAGTGAGACATTTTGGTGCTACATTGTTTTTTTTAATGGACAAATCTCAATTTAAAAAAAAGAAAAGGTTTTGTTTTGGAAAAACTTTTTGATGGGAGAATTCCTTCTCTTCCAGCCTACCACAGGCTTCAGGGCAGGAAAATATCCCCTGGTTTTGTTCCTGTTCTCGTGAACTCTCACATCCCAGCTGCATTCACGCAGTCTGGCTGTAGCCACTTTTAGCAGGCCTGTCATACCAAAGTGATTTCCAGCCCCCAGGGAGTTTCCCCCACTCTTTCGTCCTGGTTTTAGGGGATTAGATCCAGGGGTATTATGTTCACTGAGTGATGGACACAGGAGGAGCGTGGTGGGTGAGATGTGTTGTGACCTGATCTCCTCACCCCCCTCCCTGTTCCCATGGACCAGCTCTGCACCCCATATTTTCCAAAAGCCAGCGGATCTCTTGGGGACTCTAATGAGAGATGGCCTTGGCCTTGACTTGAGTTTGGGTTTGGTTTTTTTCCAATTATCTCCTTAATGTGTGTTTTGTAACTCTGAAAAGATGAGCTATATCATGTGATCTCAGATTTGCTGTGTCAGTTTATTGGGGAGAAATAGCGAAAAAACAAGATAAAAGCAAACAACAAGCATCATAGAGGAATCAGATGTTCTCGGTAAGACTCCTCAGCTCCCTTTGATTTTTAACTTTTCTTTGCAATCACGTCCATACACTGGAGGAGCAGAAACTTGTATCGCTTCATGTTTTAACCCAGGTAAGTGGTTCCTTAATACATACGCTGGGCTAACTGTGCACTGCCTAGTTAAAATAGCATTGCTGCGCAGGCTTTGCTAGACCTACGCAACCCAGGAGAAACAGGCAAATTCTGGGAAGACCCTACTTGTAAAACTACATCATAAAGTAATGAAAAGAGCAAATTTCATAACAGTAGTGAATGTTGCAGGGAATAAGCAACRCGGACTGGACTGAAAGCTTTCAGATCCCCCATGTGTTTTCTGCGTGTGGTGCTAGCAGACTGCTGCTGATATGAACTGGTGGAGTGAGGACCCTCGTTTCAATGCTTGTTGGTTTTTTTAGTATTTTGACTTGTAGGAGGTTGTAGGGGACACGAGTTTGACATTGGAGCTCTTCCCGCTCACAACACTGTATCCTCCCATGGTGGTACCAGGAGCACAGATGTCTCCAGAGCCGGTGATGATGCTTTTGCCACAGACACCTTCTCCGGTCACTAGACTTCTGCTTCTGAATAGCGATCTGCTGCTGGAAGAGAAGGTGCCATGAAAGTATGGATCAATATTGCATGTGATTCTTCCTGGGGATCGGCACACAGCTGCAAAGAAAACATTTCAGCTCAGGATTTCCATCCTACAGAGTAGATCCTGGGGGACTAGTAGGAATAGGGATTTGTCTGGTACTTAAAAATATTCACAGGGCAGCCACCATCTATGCACAACCTTAGGGGGATGRGGAAAATGGAGATGTGTAAAACCAAGGTCTGTATTTAATGTGTGTCCCTATAACTGGCCAATAATTGGGAGGTTTGGGGATGTGGGAAGCTGCCAGCAGGCCAGGCAAGTGCTTTGGACCTACCATGACTCGACTGCTCAGCTCATACCTGTGAAGAAGTTTTCCTGAGTCCGGTGTCATGCCCAAGCAGGGAAAGGGTTTTGCTTTGGCTCTGTGTGTGTAAGTGTGAGCAAGTCCTGGCCAAGGGTTTTCCCTCTGTCCCTTCAATTAGCCCACGTGTGAATAGGTACCCAGTCATTTTGGCTGGGATGGCAAAGGTGGCCAGGCACGACTGTGACTGAGCCTTTGGCTTGATAAGACCTGAGGCTACACAAGACATCATCTTTATTCATGCAAGGTCTTCCATTTTGAGGGGAAAACCTAAGTGCCTGAGTGCATTAGGGGCTTTTGACTTTGTAAGGTGTTTGGATCCATAAATGCTGGAAAGTGCTTTGCAAAGCGCTTTGGAAAGTGTCACCCGCTAGGACTTTGGGTCTCAGTGGGATTTGCTGCAATTACAGAGGTGATGGCTCATCAGACAGACTGTGAAAGGTGGTTGTGGGGTTAGATGTGTTACTATTTCTTCCTTGCAGGGTTGTACAAGCACCCACCTGCTTTCCTCTCCATCCAGCAGCTTCCTGTAGGTTGTGATCTCGATGTCCAGGGCCAGCTTGACGTTCATGAGCTCCTGGTACTCGCAGGCCCTGTCCTGCTTTGCCTTCCCCAGCTCGGAGAGTTTGCACTTTGCATCTTTGATAACCACTTCCCTGTGCTCCTCAGCTTCAGCAACGGCTCCTTCTGGTTTGCATCTCTGCAGGTAGGAGATTTTCATTACTGGCACTTATTTGTGTGTGCTTGGAATAGTTCAGAGCTGTTGAATCTGCCTGTCTGTGTATTCATCCACCTGTACTTTGTTATATTTTCAGATTCTATAGATAAACCTTTAACTCTAGGATGATTTTCTCTGCCTAGATGAGACTTCGATGTATGTGTTGTCTTCTCACTGCAGGTCTCTACTGATGGTAGCTCAGTTATTAGTTGTAATAGACCATTTTACTTTGTACTCTGGATTACCAGCAAGTCTTAGAGTTGAGCAGCTGACATTTCACCAGAACTGGCTTTATTGCTCCCTTGCTCTAGCGGAGGAGTTTTGGAAAGCCACAACCTGGGAATGGCAGTTGACACATTATTGCCCCTGAGTCATCCTTACCTGGGTTTTGGTGTTTTCACATTCTCCAGTTAGTCTCTGAATCACCCGATTCAGCTCCACAATTTCACTCTTTGTATTACACAAGCTGTCATCATGTTTGCCAGTGGTTTCTCTCAGTTCCTCATACTGAGGAGAGAGAAAATGCGATGAAAATAAATACCAGAGTGAGGAGATGAGTCAGTAATTAAACCTACTACGTGATTCTGGATCCGCAGTCCCGGATCTTGAGCTTTAAGGCAAAAACCTTTGTCACTGGGGGACGTGAATGACTCATTTACACAGTAGCAGCCCTGTGTGTGAAGGCGTTAACAAGAGGATCTATCACACATAGGGAAAACACAGCAGGTGGCTAAGAAAACAGACCTTTAAAAAGCCTGTTCAACCCAAATTAGGAAATCTGAAGAAGCAGGGCCCTTAGCAGAAGTGGGGCATAAATACTTTTGTGAGTGTCGTCACGACTCACCTTGCTGTAGTACCATTTTTCTGCATCAGCCCAGCTTTTTTTGGCAATGTCGTCATACTGAGCTTTGACATCAGTGATGATGTCATCCATGTCCAGGCCTCAGCTGTTGTCCATTTGCACAATAACAGAGGTGCCTGAAATGGGTGCTTGGAACTGAGTGATTTCCTAGGGCCAACAGCAGGATTATCAGTCGTCTGCTCCGGAGGTGCTTTCCCTGCAGATCTCCATGGCATGGAGACAAGGAGATGCAGCGTGCTCCATGTACCACGACTTCAGGCTTGCTGCAGAAAACCCAAAGAGGGATTTTCTGGTTTAATCTCTCTGGATCCTACCTTCACCATCAAGTTGAAACAGATTCCTTAGGATCTCGCCTGTGTAGTGCAAGAGTAACACCTTTGAAATCTGGAACAATCAACTGATGTACACATGAAACACCAAAAATCTCCATGAACTTAAGCGATGGGTCGTGGGAGCCTAACTCCACAGGCCCCCTAAAGAGGCATGGGGTGGAGGAAAGGGAGTGGAAAAGGAAGAGCCATTACCACTTCATACAGGCTCCTCAGGCAGTTGATCTCTTGGATGAGGGACCCCACCTTGTCTTCCAGCTCAGCTTTGTTCGCATAGGCGCAATTTGCGTCCTGAAGCGCATCGAGGGTTTATGAAATGAAAGAGCAAACTGCTTAATGCCAGCAAGTGATGAGATTACAAACTCTGAGGGCTGCTCTTTTCAAGGACGTAAATTTTACCATGCTATTAAATTTTTTCGCTCTCTTATCCTGTTAGGCAGAAGATAAAAAAATCACTAGACACAGAGAAGAGAAGGAAAGGTTTTGACCAGTTGGGGTATACAAACATCCCAAATGAACAAGCTCAGCTAAAACTGACTCGCGTGGGATTCAACTCTTTTAATTAAATCTTCCCAAAAGCCAGCCTTCAGGTTCCTCTGGAGAGTAAGAGGCAGTCTCACCATCTCTTTCCAGCAATATTGGCTGCTGTTCATACTTTAGTATGAATACTTTAGCCCGGAATAAGTGTTCGAGTTAGTTTGAAATGCTCTTACCTTTTTGAGCATAACAAACTCATTCTCTGTGCATGTTTGCCAGTGAGTTTCCTCTCCATACCTGCAAGGAGAAGAAAAAAGATCACTTTGCTCCTCGTTATTCAGCTTAAGCAAGAATATGAATCTAATCTCCTCTACCACCTCCAAATGCTCAACCTCAGCATGGAAACCAACTGCTGATGCAAGCCATACACATGTACTACTGGAGGAGATCTTGCATCTTGCGCAGCCTTTGCCACCCAAAAATTAGATGAGATCAGTTCTAGCCCTAGTTTTGGACCTTGTATCTTTTTTAAACTTACTTTTTCTTGTAATCTTCCATGATACCCTGCATGGTGCTCAGTTCTGTTTCCAGCTCTGTCACTTCCCAGATCATGCAGCTGCCTCTTCAAGTTGCCAATATAAGTTTCAAACATTGGCTCGATGTTGCTCCTGTAACACTTTTGTTCCTGTAGAAATCCTCATGTGGTCTACAGCACCTTGTTCTGTTGCTCCAGGAACTGGACTTGAAACCCAGAAGTAAAGTATTCAAAGTATAGTGATTTGTTATACTGGTGACACAGAAGTGAACAATTACAGTCCTAGAATTGACAAATTGAGAGATAAAATCTGTGAGTTATTCAGGATAGTATCAGGTGAATGGAGAAGGCATGCATTTAAACTCTGTCGAACAGCGTCTTCTCATAAGAAGGTTCTTCAGAAAAATGTCTTGGTTGTTATTATGCAAAAAGCACCGAGTTAGACTCAGCACCAAAGTAGAGAGGGGTAAGTCAGAGGTAATTCTCCTGAAGATAGGGTTTGAGTGATATAAAAATGGGGCATTAGAGAATCAGCTTCTCTGCATGTAACAGCAAAGCTTGATTGTCATTTGCAATAAGACTGCTTTACACCACTCCTGGAGTATGAAAATACCTTCTTGCCCCCACTGAAGGCTCCTTTTTACTTTAATGTGGTGCAAAATGTCCTCCTCATAAAACCCAAACAGGTCCTTACTGCAAAGACAGGCTGCGAGTTTTGGCTGCTGTTGCTAGTAAGCAGTTTGGCAAATGCATTCCTTGTCTCGGATGTGCCGTACGGCAGCTTGTTACAGCTCTGCAGCTCCGGTGCCCATTGAGCCGGGCATCTCTTCTCTTGCCTTGTCAATGAAAAATGAAAATTTGTTGTTGAGGGTCTTGATCTGCTCCTTTTCCTGGTGCTTCATAAACTGAAGGTTTGGGTCCATCTCCAGCTTGAGCTTGAACCCTCTTAATTCTTTTGCCTCCAGTGGGATAATACTGAGGGCTTAGCCCTGAAAATCTCAGCCTTTTCTAAAGGTGCATTTGCTTTTATGTGATTTTCTTGGCATTCACCATGGCCTGAGAACATGTTCTGCTCCATGAAGAGGATCAGAGAGAAGTTCAGATGCTCATTGACTGTGACCTTCACAATGGGTGTGTAGACCCCCAGGGCTCTGCCGACCCTGCAGCCAAAGCCAGCACCTCCATAGCCCAACACCATGCTTGAGGGGCTGTAGCCATATCGCAGCAGGTGACAGGGGCTGATTGCTAGCTTGGGCTTGCAGCCTGCATTGCCACTGAGGCTTCTGCTGCCGAAGCATCCCAGCCTGGGGTACCCCACACCACCACCTCCCTGGCACGAGACGGTGCTGACAGTATATCTCTTCACGCTTCTTGGGATCACAGCAGAGCAAGAGCTGAAACCCCTCATGCCCCCAGCTCCGGAGCAGACGTGGTAGGATTGGCAAGATGTTGAGACCAGCTCGAAGGGGAACGAAGGCAGGGGGAGAAGCTGAGCGCAGGAGCAGGAGGCAATGCACCTAAGCTGACCCGGCCAGAAACCCTCTGCAATGAGAAGCAGAGCTTTCACCTTCTTATGTCCCAGGAAAACAGGCTTTGGCTGCATGACCAGCCCCAAAAGACCATTTTTAAAGATGTTTATGAGCTTAGGTTGTTTGGTAATATCCCACTCATCTCTTTTGCTGAATAGTGACCTGAGCTGCTTTTAAGCACACGCCTATCATTCAGTTATAGGCTATGTTTCTAATTTGAATGGGAGGGAATCCCTGGTCCCATAAAAACTGCATTTGCAAACCTCCCTTTTTTTATAGTAAGCATGAAAGAGAAAAGCAGAAGCGATCTTTTGATGTTTGCAGGGCACTGGGAGTGAGGGAGGGAGCATCGCTTTGTTTTACATGTGGGAAAAGAAGAATCTGAGTTAAACTCTTGGGAATATTCTAGGGATCCAAACACTGGGGCTGATTTGGTTTGGTATTACATTAGCCTTCAGCCAGAGTTGCTCCTTTTGTAAACCTAATTCTATAATTTACTCCTTTCTTTCTTTTGTTTGACCTCTGTAATTTTGTTAGCCTCAAGAGAACAATCTTTTCATTCTCTCRGGACAGGAGATGGACCCATGCAAGCATATTTCTTGGTGCTAGGGCTCTGCTGGTCTTTAACTCCAAGCAGAAAACAGGTGCAGCAAAGGGGGATGTGAGAGCAGGAGAAAGCAGTGAAAGATTTTCCAGCCCAGACCTTTGTACCAGCTGGGGAAATCCAAAGCCAAAGGTTGAATAGATTGAGGTGATGGTGGAGTGAGTGCACTGATCCTGCAAAGAGAAATTCAGTCTGATTTGCTGCTCTGTCTCTCAAGCTACCCATGTGCTTCTCTCCTCCACTGAATGCCCTGAAGAGGGAGTCTGTTGTTTTCCCTAGTTTTGGGAGGAGTGTGACTGACACTGGTCAGATAGATTGACACCTCTCATCTTACTGCTTGCACAAGTGTCCTCCATGGGGAACAGCGTACAGGAGAACTGGGCTTGGTCATTCCTTTCTGGTGAAATTGTTTGGCAAACCCCTGTGAATGTAAGTGTGGACTATATATATATATATATATATTTATTTATTTATTTATTTATTTTTCAGCAAAGAAGGTGGGTTCAGAGTGACAAAGATGCAGGAAAGGCAGATAAGTCTTTCCTAGAAAATGAAATAGGTGATTTCCAGTCCCATCTTGCTGAAATATCGAAAGGGCTGTGTGCCATGGGTGGGAACCGTCTTAATTCTTTTGCCTCCAGTGGGATAACACTGAGGGCTTAGCCCTGAAAATCTCAGCCTTTTCTAAAGGTGCATTTGCTTTTATGTGATTTTCTTGGCATTCACCATGGCCTGAGAACATGTT